>SJYV01053940.1:615412-643509 GCA_006410875.1 Neotragus pygmaeus | reverse complement strand
TCACCATCTGCAGTGATTTTGGAGCCCAAAAAGATAAAGTCTGACACTGTTTCTACTGTTTCCCTATATATTTCCCATGAAGTGATAGGACTAGATGCCATGATCTTCATTTACTGAATGTTGAACTTTAAGCCAACTTTTTCACTCTCCTCTTTCACTTTCTTCAAGAGGCTTTTTAGCTCCTCTTCACTTTCTACCATAAGGGTGGTGTCATCTGCATATCTGAGGTTATTGACATTTCTCCCAGCAATCTTGATCCCAGCTTGTGCTTCTTCCAGCCCAGTGTTTCTCATGATGTACTCTGCATATAAGTTAAATAAGCAGGGTAACAATATACAGCCTTGACGCACTCCTTTTCCTATTTAAAATCAGTCTGTTGTTCCATGTCCAGTTCTAACTGTTGCTTCCTGACCTGCATGTAGTTTTCTCAAGAGGCAGGTCAGGTGGTCTGGTATTCCCATCTCTTTCAGAATTTTCCAGTTTACTGTGATCCACACAGTCAAAAACTTTGGCATAGTTAAGCAATGCTAATGCCCCTATTCCAATGAATAGCCCCATAGATGCTATTCTTTATGTGGGAGTCTTATCCTTTCTCCTGGGTATACCTTCATATATGGAAGTTTGTGGAATACCTTTACGCTTAAGCAAGTCATTGTCTTGATAGCTGGAGAATATGACGACAGTGTACCCTTGCTGTGTTTACTATCTGGTTCTCCCTACATAACCAAACAGAAGCCTCTCATTGGTCAACCCCATTAAGCCTTTACAACAACCTTAAGGAAGAACTTCCAGGAAGCATGCAAGATTCTGGTTTTGTCTCCATAGGGAGAGTTTTCTTCCTATGATTAGAGTGCCAATGAACAAATAATCAGGAATCTCTCCCTGATATTAGGAGTTGCTGCTGCTAAGTCGCCCCAGTCGTGTCCGACTCTGTATGACCCCATAGACGGCAGCCCACCAGGCTCCCCCGTCCCTGGGATTCTCCAGGCAAGAACACTGGAGTGGGTTGCCATGTCCTTCTTCAATGCACGAAAGTGAAAAGTGAAAGTGAAGTCACTCAGTCATGTCCGACTCTTAGCGACCCCATGGACTGCAGCCTCCTCCATCCATGGGATTTTCCAGGCAAGAGCACTGGAGTGGGGTGCTATTGCCTTCTCCAGACATTAGGAGTTAGCTGACTCCATAACCAACACAGTTTCAACTCAGAAATGTTCACCTAACTCATTGGCCAAGGTGATTCTGGATCACCACATAGCCTTTGATTACTCATTTGCTGAACAAGGCGGTGTCTATGCAATAGTAAACACCTCTTGTTAAATGTAGGGACATGCTTCTGGGGAAGCAGAGGCCCAACTACACAAAATTAAAGAGCAAACATGTTAGTTACAGCACATTTCACTCAACAACCTACTGTCTTCTGATTTATTCAACTGGCTACCTTTGGGTCTGAGCTTCTGGTTTAGAACCATCTTGAAAACTGGATTTATAATGCTGTTTTTAATTCTGTATATTTGCTAAGTTTTACGTGTATTACTTATCAAATCTTTAAAAAAAATGACATGCCTAATGTGATGATGCTAGCCCAGTGTCTCAAGATAATTTATAACACTTACAACCTAGACTAAATATGGACTTTTAACAAGAAATTCCTGAGAGTTACTCAAATGTGGCCTCCTGAGGTTTCTAATTTGTGTACCTTCTCTCTGACATGAAATATGACAGCCAGGGAAGGTCTGAGGAATAAATTACTGCATGTAGAAACCCTGACTCTTGATTAGCAATGCTTTTAAGGAAAGAGCTTAAGCAAAAGCTGGATATGTGGAATTAAAGAAATCTCAGCTAAAACTGGAGTCAGGACAGGCCTGTAGGAGGCGCTCTCACACCCTACCATGTACCCTCAATTACTTCAAGCAGCAAGAGATGTGCCAGATCTCCAACAGAAAGCTGGCTTTACTTTACTATCCAGAAACAGTAGAAAACTTCGCTCCAGGACAGCCCAGTCAATCAGTGACTGTAGCAGTCCAACCAATCAGAAGCCTCTATACTCTGGATTCCCAGCTTCCTCCAATGGACTCTCTCTTGATCACAGCCCCTTCCAAATCCCCTTCTTTTCCCTATAAAAACAAGCCCCCCTTCCTCATTCTCTGGATTTGCCTATGGTTTACCATAGCTTACATTTCCCAAGTTGCAAAGTCCTCCACTATTCCCATGTAAACTCACTTTGCTAGCAAAATAACTGGCTATTATATTGTTAAAGTTGACAGGATAAATAAAAATGGTGTATCCACAAAGGAATATTATTTCATCATAAAAAATAATGAAGTATTGATACATGCTTCAACACAGATGAATCTTGAACATAAAGTGAAAGAAGCCAGTTACAAAAGGTAACACTATGTATGATTCCATTTATATAAAATGTCCAGGACAGGCAAATCTGCATTGATAAGAAGATTTGTGGCTGCCTAGGCCTAGAAGTGGTTAGGGGGAAATGAAGCCTAATTGCAAATGGGTACAGGCTTTCTGGTGTAATGAAAATATTCTAAAATTAATATGATGTTTTCACATTCTGTGAATATACTTAAAACCACTGAATTTTATACTTTCAGTGGGAGAATTATAGGGTATGGAAATTATATTTTAAGAAAGCTGTTACCTTAAAAAATAAAAGTGGAAGGCAAAACACCTCATCTCTAGTGAAACACAGATCCCTGTGATCATGGAGGCTGACTGGACAAATATCCTTTGCTGGCCACTTATAAAACAGAGAGAACTTTACTGTTTAGATTTTTTTTCATGAAAGCAAGGTGGGGAGGGGGGACTTCACCATTACAGGGCTAAGAAATCAGTGAAAGTAATAACTATTTAAAGGAGAAAATGAAAAGGAATTGGTTTAAAAAAAGCTTGTGGGACTTCTCTGGTGGTCCAGCAGTTGAGAATTTGCCTTCCAATGCAGAAGACACAGCTTCCATCCCTGGCTTCCATCCCTGGTCAGGGAACTGAGATCCCACATGCCATGGGGCAACTAAGCCCCCATGATGCAACTACTGAACCCGTGAGCTCTACAGCCTGTGAGCTGCAACAGAGAAGTCTATATACCACAACTGGAGAAATTCCATGCATTGCAATGAAGAGCCCCATGCCACAGTGAACACCCAGTGCAGCCAAATATATACACAGCCATAAATACATATGTACCTCTTCTGGTTTCTGTCCTTAGTATTCTGAGTCTTTTACTCAGAATTTATTTTATTTTTTAACTTTAGGGCTGCACAAGAAGGGAGTTTTGCCTAATTATTGGCTTAGAATTCTCCTCTACCTATACTTCCGGGTTCCCTCAAACAGATGTTGCAAACTGGAGGTTCTTATTTGTGTTACATTTAGTCCACAAAGTGCATGAAAGTTTTAAATTTGTTAACATTCATAAGACAGGAGAGTTCACATAAAAATTATTTGCAGCTTCTCTTGAGTAACAGGCAAATTCTGGCAATATAGAAGGGTCCTTCTTCATTCAGCAAGGGAAATAAATTATCTTTATAAAGTGGTATCCAAAGTACTCAAGGAATAAGTTAGCTGGTTCTCGAGGGAAGAAAATGTAAAAGAATCAGGCAGACAGGGACTGAACATAATCAAAAGCAAAGGATGGAGATACAGGAGAAAACATCTTTAGAGCTACACTGTGAGGTAACATCTCAAAGTTGGGATAGTCTTCCCACCATTCCCTCTCACAATATCTCTAGCTACAGATTCTTAGAAGTCTGTATTTTTGAATATCCAAAGTATGGTAGGTTCCTCCTCTCTCAAAGAGATGAGTTATTTATTGCTTCTTACAGAGCTTATCCCATAGTTATCCTTCATTGCTCTCGGCCTTTCTCTGCTCCTATCCTATGAAATCCAGGTTTTGATCAGTAATGCAAAGGTCCTAAATCTGCCAGAGAGAGAAGCCCATGTATGAGTGTTTACTTATATCTGACTCTTCATGACCCCATGGACTGTAGCTCACCAGGCTCCTCTGTCTATGGGATTTTCCAGGCAAGAATACTGGAGTGGGTTGCCATTTCCTACTCCAGGGGATCCTCCCAACCAAGGGACCGAACCTGCATCTCTTGCATTGGCACACTGGCAGTCAGATTCTTTACTACTGTGCCAACACACACACTCTCTCTCTCTCTCTCTCTCTCTCTCTCACACACACACACACACACACACACAGCAGGTGAAGCCCTCTGAAAATGGCAGTCAGATTCTTTACCACTGTGCCAACACACACACACACACACACACACACACAGAGCAGGTGAGGCCCTCTGAAAATGTTCGCTGCAAAACTCTCCACAAGGGGATGGGATAGAAAACAGCTTTGGTTTTTATTAAAATACATTATAGGTTATACAGTCCTATTTGATCAGAGAAATAAGAATAAAAATAACAACAACAAAAACAACTTTGAATCACCACCACTATTAACCTTGTTTTATAAGAGTTATAAAATAACAAGAATTCAACATCATCCTATATACTGATATTAAAACTGACCTAATTGTCCCCCAAGTGTGTTTTATGACTCTTCTCCCTTCTACCTGGGCTCCTGTCAAGGTCTGCCCTTGGCATTGGCTATTTCATCTCTTTAGTGTCTTAACCCGCCTCCTCCATCTTCGTTTGCTTTTTTTTGGTAAATGTAATTGACTTTTCTTTAAGAGTCCAGGTCAGCTGGCCTACAGCATGTCCTACATGTTCTTTTTGTCTGATTATTTCCTCACAATTAGATTGATTAAACATTTTTGGCACAAACGCTCTGAATGTGATGTGTGCTTCTTATCACATCACATTAGAAGGCATATAATGTCAGACTATCACATTGGTGGTTTAGTCACTAAGTCGTGTCCAACTCTTGAGACCCCATGGACTGTAGCCTGCCAGGCTCTTCTGCCCATGGGATTCTCCAGGCAAGAATACTGGAGTGGGTTGCCATTTCCTTCTCCAGGGGATCTCCCCAACCCAGGAACTGAACCCGGGTCTCCTGCATCGCAGGCAGATTCTTTACCAGCTGAACTCTGAGGGAAGACTGACTATCACATTGGCGTCTTAAATTTGATCATTCGGTTAAAGTGTTGACCTCGGAATGTTTCCTTCCCTTGTGATTACTAAGTTAATTATTAAATGATTAATATGAGAATTAATAAGTCAATTTTCTTATGTGTGTAATGGTACTATGACTATGTAATAGAATATCCTTACTTTCAGCAGGTGGAAGCTGAGGTATTTAAGAGAAAGTATCAAAAACGCTGCAACTTACTTTTGAATAAAGGAGTACTATGAATAACTCTATGCCCATAAATTTGATAATCTAGATGAGATGGACTAATTCCTTGAAGACACAAACTACCAAAATTCAGACAGAAAGAAATTGACAATTGGAATAGGCCTGTATCAACTAAATAAAATGAATCAATAATCAATACCTTTCAAAACAGAAATCACCAGGCCCAGATGGGTTCAGGGGTAAATTTTAACCAAATTTTAAGAAAGAAATTAAATCAACCCCCCATCATCTCTTTCAGAGATACTTCTTAACTCATTCTTTGAGGCCAGCATTACCGTAATACCAAAACCAGATGAAAACATTACAAGAAAAGGAAACTACAGGCCAATCTCGCTCAAGAACGTAGATGCAGAAATCCTCAGTAAAACATTAGCAAATCAAATCCAGCAATCTATAAAAAGAATTATACACTATGATTGTGGGGTTATTCTCAAGTATGCAAGGCTGATTAAACATTCAAAATCAATTAATGTAGTACACCACATCAACAGGCTAAAGAAGAAAAATCACATGATCATATCAGTAGAAACAGAAAAGGTATTTGACAAAATCCAACACCAAGCGATGATAAAAGCTTTCTGTAAACTAGGATTAGAAGGAAATTAGAAGGCAATGGCAACCCACTCCAGTACTCTCGCCTGGAAAATCCCATGGATAGAGGAGCCTGGTAGGCTGCAGTCCATGGGGTCAAGAAGAGTCGGACACGACAGAGCAACTTCACTTTCACTTTTTACTTTCATGCATTGGAGAAGGCAATGGCAACCCACTCCAATGTTCTTGCCTGGAGAATCCCAGAGACGGTGGAGCCTGGTGGGCTGCCGTCTATGGGGTCACACAGAGTCAGACACGACTGAAGTGACTTAGCAGCAGCAGCAGCAGCTCAACTTGATAAAGTGTATATATAAAAACTCATAGCTAACAACATACTTAATGGTGAGAAAATAGAAGGTTTTCCACTAAGATCAGGAATGATGCCAGGATGACCCATCTGACCACTCCTTTTCAACATTGCACTGGAAGTCTTAGCTAGTAAAATAAAACAGGAAAAGGAAATAAAAGCTATACAGACAGGAAAGGAAGAAATAAAACTGTCTTTGTTCACACATGACACAATTGTCTATGTAGAAAATCCAAAAAAAGTATTAAAAAACTAACTGGAAGAGTAAAGATCTGATTAAGACAGATAAGGATATAAGCAATTACAGGAAGGTTGTAAGACACAAGGTGAATATACAAAAGTCAATCACTTTCCTATAAGCCAGCAATGAACAACTGGAAATTGAAATTAAAAACACAATACCATTTACAGCAGCATCCCCCAAATAAAATACTTTGGCATGAGTCTAACAAAATATATAAGATCTATATGAGGAAACAAACAAAACCCTGATAAATGAACTCAAAGAAGAGCTAAATAAATGGAAATATATTCCATGTTCCCAGACCTTTAAAATTGGGATTATGTGATGGATAAATCATTTTTTACTCTACTTGCTTATTGAAGGTGTTTAAATGAGCATGTATTCATATTTAACATGTATGAATAACTGAATTACATAATGCCTTGTGATCTTATATGCATGCTTGCATGCTAAGTTGCTTCAGTCCTGTCCAACTCTGCGACCCTATGGACTGTAGCCTTCCANACACACACACACACACACACACACACACAGAGCAGGTGAGGCCCTCTGAAAATGTTCACTGCAAAACTCTCCACAAGGGGATGGGATAGAAAACAGCTTTGGTTTTTATTAAAATACATTATAGGTTATACAGTCCTATTTGATCAGAGAAATAAGAATAAAAATAACAACAACAAAAACAACTTTGAATCACCACCACTATTAACCTTGTTTTATAAGAGTTATAAAATAACAAGAATTCAACATCATCCTATATACTGATATTAAAACTGACCTAATTGTCCCCCAAGTGTGTTTTATGACTCTTCTCCCTTCTACCTGGGCTCCTGTCAAGGTCTGCCCTTGGCATTGGCTATTTCATCTCTTTAGTGTCTTAACCCGCCTCCTCCATCTTCGTTTGCTTTTTTTTGGTAAATGTAATTGACTTTTCTTTAAGAGTCCAGGTCAGCTGGCCTACAGCATGTCCTACATGTTCTTTTTGTCTGATTATTTCCTCACAATTAGATTGATTAAACATTTTTGGCACAAACGCTCTGAATGTGATGTGTGCTTCTTATCACATCACATTAGAAGGCATATAATGTCAGACTATCACATTGGTGGTTTAGTCACTAAGTCGTGTCCAACTCTTGAGACCCCATGGACTGTAGCCTGCCAGGCTCTTCTGCCCATGGGATTCTCCAGGCAAGAATACTGGAGTGGGTTGCCATTTCCTTCTCCAGGGGATCTCCCCAACCNGTGGTTTAGTCACTAAGTCGTGTCCAACTCTTGAGACCCCATGGACTGTAGCCTGCCAGGCTCTTCTGCCCATGGGATTCTCCAGGCAAGAATACTGGAGTGGGTTGCCATTTCCTTCTCCAGGGGATCTCCCCAACCCAGGAACTGAACCCGGGTCTCCTGCATCGCAGGCAGATTCTTTACCAGCTGAACTCTGAGGGAAGACTGACTATCACATTGGCGTCTTAAATTTGATCATTCGGTTAAAGTGTTGACCTCGGAATGTTTCCTTCCCTTGTGATTACTAAGTTAATTATTAAATGATTAATATGAGAATTAATAAGTCAATTTTCTTATGTGTGTAATGGTACTATGACTATGTAATAGAATATCCTTACTTTCAGCAGGTGGAAGCTGAGGTATTTAAGAGAAAGTATCAAAAACGCTGCAACTTACTTTTGAATAAAGGAGTACTATGAATAACTCTATGCCCATAAATTTGATAATCTAGATGAGATGGACTAATTCCTTGAAGACACAAACTACCAAAATTCAGACAGAAAGAAATTGACAATTGGAATAGGCCTGTATCAACTAAATAAAATGAATCAATAATCAATACCTTTCAAAACAGAAATCACCAGGCCCAGATGGGTTCAGGGGTAAATTTTAACCAAATTTTAAGAAAGAAATTAAATCAACCCCCCATCATCTCTTTCAGAGATACTTCTTAACTCATTCTTTGAGGCCAGCATTACCGTAATACCAAAACCAGATGAAAACATTACAAGAAAAGGAAACTACAGGCCAATCTCGCTCAAGAACGTAGATGCAGAAATCCTCAGTAAAACATTAGCAAATCAAATCCAGCAATCTATAAAAAGAATTATACACTATGATTGTGGGGTTATTCTCAAGTATGCAAGGCTGATTAAACATTCAAAATCAATTAATGTAGTACACCACATCAACAGGCTAAAGAAGAAAAATCACATGATCATATCAGTAGAAACAGAAAAGGTATTTGACAAAATCCAACACCAAGCGATGATAAAAGCTTTCTGTAAACTAGGATTAGAAGGAAATTAGAAGGCAATGGCAACCCACTCCAGTACTCTCGCCTGGAAAATCCCATGGATAGAGGAGCCTGGTAGGCTGCAGTCCATGGGGTCAAGAAGAGTCGGACACGACAGAGCAACTTCACTTTCACTTTTTACTTTCATGCATTGGAGAAGGCAATGGCAACCCACTCCAATGTTCTTGCCTGGAGAATCCCAGAGACGGTGGAGCCTGGTGGGCTGCCGTCTATGGGGTCACACAGAGTCAGACACGACTGAAGTGACTTAGCAGCAGCAGCAGCAGCTCAACTTGATAAAGTGTATATATAAAAACTCATAGCTAACAACATACTTAATGGTGAGAAAATAGAAGGTTTTCCACTAAGATCAGGAATGATGCCAGGATGACCCATCTGACCACTCCTTTTCAACATTGCACTGGAAGTCTTAGCTAGTAAAATAAAACAGGAAAAGGAAATAAAAGCTATACAGACAGGAAAGGAAGAAATAAAACTGTCTTTGTTCACACATGACACAATTGTCTGTGTAGAAAATCCAAAAAAAGTATTAAAAAACTAACTGGAAGAGTAAAGATCTGATTAAGACAGATAAGGATATAAGCAATTACAGGAAGGTTGTAAGACACAAGGTGAATATACAAAAGTCAATCACTTTCCTATAAGCCAGCAATGAACAACTGGAAATTGAAATTAAAAACACAATACCATTTACAGCAGCATCCCCCAAATAAAATACTTTGGCATGAGTCTAACAAAATATATAAGATCTATATGAGGAAACAAACAAAACCCTGATAAATGAACTCAAAGAAGAGCTAAATAAATGGAAATATATTCCATGTTCCCAGACCTTTAAAATTGGGATTATGTGATGGATAAATCATTTTTTACTCTACTTGCTTATTGAAGGTGTTTAAATGAGCATGTATTCATATTTAACATGTATGAATAACTGAATTACATAATGCCTTGTGATCTTATATGCATGCTTGCATGCTAAGTTGCTTCAGTCCTGTCCAACTCTGCGACCCTATGGACTGTAGCCCTCCAGGCTAATTTCAGACTATTAATGTTATAACATTTAAATTACACAATTAGAAACTTTAAAAAATATATGGTATCTAGTTGGACTGTGAAGAAGGCTGAGCACCGAAGAATTGATGCTTTTGAACTGTGGTATTGGAGAAGACTCTTGAGAGTCCCTTGGACTGCAAGGAGATTCAACCAGTCCATTCTGAAGGAGATCAGCCCTGGGATTTCTTTGGAAGGAATGATGCTGAAGCTGAAACTCCAGTACTTTGGCCACCTCATGCGAAGGGTTGACTCACTGGAAAAAGACTTTGATGCTGGGAGGGATTGGGGGCAGGAGAAAGGGACAACAGAGGNAGGCTGAGCGCCGAAGAATTGATGCTTTTGAACTGTGGTATTGGAGAAGACTCTTGAGAGTCCCTTGGACTGCAAGGAGATTCAACCAGTCCATTCTGAAGGAGATCAGCCCTGGGATTTCTTTGGAAGGAATGATGCTGAAGCTGAAACTCCAGTACTTTGGCCACCTCATGCGAAGGGTTGACTCACTGGAAAAAGACTTTGATGCTGGGAGGGATTGGGGGCAGGAGAAAGGGACAACAGAGGATGAGATGGCTGGATGGCATCACCGACTCTATGGACGTGAGTCTGAGTGAACTCTGGGAGTTGGTGATGGACAGGGAGGCCTGGCGTGCTGCGATTCATGGGGTCACAAAGAGTCGGACATGACTGAGCGACTGAACTGAACTGATACACCAATGTGATTAGGTGTGTACAACAAAGAAAAAAGCTAGGAAAAAGTTCAGGGGAAGATAAAACAAAAATTACCTCAGATTGCCTCTAAATGACAGAATTGTAAATATTTATTCTATAATGAGCCTTATTTTACAATGATGCAAACATAAAAAATTTTATTAAAAACTATAATTTTTGAGTTCTGGTTTAATTTTTAGATCACTGAATGAAAAGTGTTTTCCCCAAAAGATATCACCCAACAGTCTCATTTATTTAAATATAAATACTTTCGAACTGTAGTGCTGGAGAAGACTCTTGAGAGTCCANAGTTCTGGTTTAATTTTTAGATCACTGAATGAAAAGTGTTTTCCCCAAAAGATATCACCCAACAGTCTCATTTATTTAAATATAAATACTTTCGAACTGTAGTGCTGGAGAAGACTCTTGAGAGTCCATTGGACTGCAAGGAGATCAAACCAGTCCATCCTAAAGGAAATCAACCCTGAATATTCATTGGAAGGACTGATGCTGAAGCTGAAGCTCCGATACTTTGGTCACCTGATGTGAAGAGCCAACTCATTGGAAGAGGTCCTGATGCTGGGAAAAACAGAGGGCAGGAAGAGAAGGGGGCGACAGAAGATGAGATGGTTGGATAGCATCACTAATTTAATGGACATGATTTTGAGCAAACTCTGGGAGATAGTGAAGGACAGGGAAGTTTGGCATGCTGCAATTCATGGGGTCACAAAGAGTTGGACATAGCAACTGAACAACAACAATAATCTCTAAGAATCGATTTTATAGTAGATGGAAAAGAGATCCCTAATTTATGTTAATTCTAAGCCAATCTATTTACTGCAGACAGATTCAAGCACTTATTATATGCACTGAAATACATTCACAATTTTTATGTATATGTAAATAAGTGAACACGTTATGGTCCAAAGGAAAAAAGACAGGAAAAAGTGGAAAGTGGAAATGTCAGAGAGAATATAACTGAAGGTGAGAAACAGCTGATGAGGGACAAAAGAATTCCACTGGACTTGGCAACTGGAAATAACTGGAAGAGTGAAGATCTGATTAAGGTAGGTAGGAATGTAGAGCACTGAATCACTATAGATGATAATGCTTTCACTCTGGCAGATGAGGCTGCAAAGATGGTTGGAGATCAAAACAGAAGGCCATTGTATACCAAGCAAGAAAATTTTGGACACTTTCTGCTAGAGTTCTGGGCTCAGAGATTCCTTCCAGCTTAGAGATCGAACTTGTTTAAGCATCCCAGGGACTTGGCAAATTGTCTGGCATGCAGCAGGAATTCAGAAGTGTTTGCTAAATTGAAATAATTTCTTCTTGTTCTAAGCAATGAGAAGCCAAGCAATTTTATCACATGCTGTGTTTTTCGTATTAACAATCAATCAATAAACTGTCCCAGTAATTTTCCTCTCTTGTGTCACTTCCAGGATGGCTTCTTTTTCTCCAGTAAATGTGGTCTTTGAACAGGATATTCCCTTTCACTATGTTTTTGTCTCCAGTTCTATCTCAGCAAGTCATAATAGGGTTGTACCTCCCTCCTTGTGTCAATACTTTTAAAAATCTGCTCTGTTTGTGTTGGTTACTCTACATACAGCTGTACACTTGAGGCAGAGCTCTCTTTCTTCCCTTCCAGCTCTCCTCCATCTACCCTACCCTGCCCCCTGTCTCTCATATCTTACATAGACTCTGACTAGAGATACTCTGTGTGATTACCCAAATCACGCTTCTAGGACCCCAAAATATTCCCATGTCAAAAATATTTTCATTATGTGCTTTCAAGTCATAGTATGTGCCTCCTGGAGTGAAAGATTAAAATCTTGGTCCCATATTGACACTGAGCTAGTCAGTATAATTTTACATTCACTTTTCACTAGTTCACTTAGCTTGAACTAGTATCTAACAATGGGGATAAATTTATGCAAATATATGTCCTTTTTCTCATGTAACTTTCCTAATCATCAATTGCAAGAGTTTTCAAGACAGTGAAGAGAATGTATGAATTGAATAATTTAATATGTGAAAGCATCTAGTCCAGAACTTTCAGAGAATAAGAACTGAATAAATATTGGGCCCCTTTCCTTTGCTTCTGCTTCTTCCCACTTCCCCATTACTGTAACAGACAAGAACAAACTGACTCCGCATTGGATCTATTCCTTTAGCACTAACCCTGTGCTTAGTCATGCTGGCTCTGTACCTTTTCCAAAATAATGCTGCCTACAGCCTGAAAACCATGGGATAGATGGCCCATTCTCAGGGCTCTGACTTTAAAAATATAACACTTTCCCATTTGTATAGAGATAAAAAGTTGCAGAACAGAGAATAACATTTGTCATGTTGGAGGTTTATAGGAACATTGTGACCAGACCTGCTTGTACAGCTGCAGAAAAAAAAAAGATTCCTACACCAAGAAATCTGCAATAACTAGCCATACCCCCTTCCCTTTTAGTATAAAAGAAACACAAATTCTAACTCAGGTAAGATGGTTACTTGAGACACCAGTCTGCCATCTTCTCCGTCTACTGGCTTTTCAAGCAAAGTCACTATTCCTTGCCCCACAACTCGTCTCTTGACTTATTGGTCTGTCCTGTGGTAAGCAGCATGAGCTTGGACTTGGTAGCATTAACAGGTTATATATATATATTCAGTTCAGTTCAGTAGCTGAGTCGTGTCCGACTCTTTGCGACCCCACGCCAGGCCTCCCTGTTCATCACCATCTCTCGGAGTTCACTCAGACTCGCGTCCACTGAGTCCGTGATGCCATCCAGCCATCTCATCCTCGGTCATCCCCTTCTCCTCCTGCCCCCAATCCCTCCCAGCATCAGAGTCTTTTCCAGTGAGTCAACTCTTCGCATGAGGTGGCCAAAGTACTGGAGTTTCAGCTTCAGCATCATTCCTTCCAAAGAAATCCCAGGGTTGATCTCCTTCAGAATGGACTGGTTGGATCTCCTTGCAGTCCAAGGGACTCTCAAGAGTCTTCTCCAACACCACAGTTCAAAAGCTGTCTCTTATACACATCTAGNCCCTCCCAGCATCAGAGTCTTTTCCAGTGAGTCAACTCTTCGCATGAGGTGGCCAAAGTACTGGAGTTTATAAACCCTGAGTTATGAAACAGAGTCCCAGGATGCAGTGCACAGCACATGACTGCAGGTAGTAACACTGTGCTGTGTACTTGAAAGCCGCCAAGAAAGTAGATCTTTAAAAGTCCTCTTTGCACACAACTTTTTAGGTAACTATGTGTGGTGATGGGTGTTAACTAGGCTTACTGTGATCACTTCACAATATAGACAAATATCGAATCATTTTGTTGTACACCTACAACTAAGTTTTCTGTCAACTGTGAAAGTGAAGTCACTCAGTCATGTCTGGCTCTTAGCAACCTCATGGACTGCAGCCTACCAGGCTCCTCCATCCATGGGGTTTTCCAGACAGGAGTACTGGAGTGGGGTGCCATTGCCTTCTCCAGGAGAATGTTGGATCTGTCAACTATCTCAATTTAAAAAAAATACTAAAACAAAGTAACCTCCTAAGAAAAAAGAAAAGTTTGCTACTTGACCATGTCCTCTTTAGACTCATAGCAGAAACAGAAGAAAATACAAGGAAGTCAATGTCTTTTATCAAAGACAACAGGAGTGAATTTTCTCAAAGTTCAAGAGGCTGGAAGGTCCGAGAGGGAGGTGCTGGCAGGGCTGGTTCCTCTAGAGGCCTCTCTCCTTGGCTTGCAGACTCCCACCGGCTTCTCCCTGTGTCTTCACATGGTCATCCCTGTGTCATGCCTGTGTCCAAATTTCTTCTTTATAGTAGGATATATAAGGATACCCATCAGGCTGGACCTCATTTTACTTATTGCTACTTTTGGCTGTGCTGGGTCTTCTTTGATTTATGGGGGTTTTCTCTAGTTGCTACTAGAATAGCAGGGACTACTCTTTATTGTGGTGCATGGGCTTTGCATTGTGGTGGCTTCTTTTGTAGCTGAGAGCAGGCTCTAGCTGCATCGGCTTCGTAGCTGCATCCCTTGGGCTCAGTTGTTGTGGCACATGGGCCTAGTGGCCCCAAGGCTTGGGGAATCTTCCCAGACCAGGGATGGAACCCATGTCCCCTGCACTGGGAGGTGGATTCTCATCAACTGCGCCACCAGGGAAGACCTTATTTTAATTAGCCCTTTCAAGGCTCTGTCTCTGAGTACAGATGCTGGGGGCAGACTGAAAGGCCATTTTATATAAGGAACTTGGGCATCCTCAGGTTTTGGTATCTGGAAGGGCCCTGGAACCAGTTCCCTGTGGATTCCTGATAGCAGTGACCATGGTGTGACTCAGGTTGTGACCACGGTCTTTGGGTAGTGGGTTGACTTGCAGGATATGGAGGTCACCATGGAAACCTATCCTCTGTTTTCCTAAGTGAACACTCAGCTGCACTTGATGGAATTGGGTCCTGTTTGCTCCCAGGCTGACACACAAAAATTCAGGTCACAGATAAATGGGCAGGGGGCCTGCCCCAGGCACAGTGGCATCACTGAAGCCCGCCTCCCTGGATGCTCTCAGCTCCACACTTACCAGATCATGCCCTACACCGAGGCCACAGCCGAGTGGGACCAGTGACCCTGGCCTTCAATAATGAGCCCGTCCAAGCTCATTATTGTGCCCAAGCCCAAAGGGGAGCTGTTTCTTCTGAGAAAACACCACTTGCCAGAGGGGAAGTGGGTCTGAGTATTGAATGCACATCCTCCATTAGTGCATCAGAGCAGCTGCGTCTCCGTTGCCTCTCAGGCCAGGTGGCACCAATCAATAGCTGGCTGGAGTGCAGGATGCGCTTACATTAAGAAATGACTCTAAAGTACCAGTTACTTCAGAGCTTCAGAGAGAGTGGATTACATCACCATCCTTCCTGGCCTGGGAGGGAAGGACAGACAGAAAATAGCCACCTCCCCCCTTCGGGGCTTTGCTGATTTTTCCCAGCACATGGAATTTTCTCGTATGTGAAAATCTCTAACAGCCAAATGAGAGAGATTGCTCTCATCCCCTGGGGGGATACCACAGAAGTTGCTGGGGCTTTGGGATTGGACCATGGGGGCAGGGGTGAGTTCTGATGGTGGAAAACGTGCTGGCATTTTGCTCTACATCAGCCCTAAGTGCAACCTTAGTACACCATTCTCTGACAAGCCCCTCAAAATGGGAAAAAAAAGAACCCCTGGTCCACTTTTAAAACAAATCTATTCAACGAGTGTACTTTGATGTTTCGGTGACCTCCACATGGCCTCCCTCTCCCAGGCCCCACTCCATCCTGCACATGCAGTGCCCATGGACTGGGGTGATGGTGCTGGTGTTCTTGTCTCTGCACAATGCCATGGGGACACCTCTCTGCTAACCTCTGGGCAGGTGAGTGTCCCGAAACACAGTCTGACATCCTTCTGAACACAGGCGACACCACATCAAATGGTGGATTAATTCCAACTCGTGCCCTCCAGGGCTGTGCTTCCTTCTGACCAGGGGTGTGGGTTCAGGGTCCATCCACCCCTGCCCCGGGGGCCCACAGTCCCCCTGCTTGTTCTTTTTGCGCTGTCCCTCAGCCACACCTGGTGCCTGAGTCTTGCTTCACCTATGGAAAGGTGGAGCTCTGTGTCTGAGGTTATGGGTGATGGTTTATACAACAGACTGACGCAGGGCTGTGACTGCAGCCCCTCCAGGCTGTAAGGACATTCTGTGAGCGTGTGTGTCTGGGAAAGTGAGGCACAGCCAGAGCATCTGGAGTTTCTCCTGATGGCAAAGCCCACGGGGCTCCAGTAGGCTGGGGCGGGACAAGGCAGCACACTGAGAAGGACGTGTCCTGAGCATCCACCCAGCTCGCGTCCACTGCAAGAACCAACCGCTGTCTTGGTTACTGTGTGTGTGTGCTAAGCCGCTTTAGTCCTGTCTCTTTGTGACCCCATGGACTGTAGCCCACCAGACGCCTCTGTCTATGGGATTCTTCAGGCAAGAATACTAGAGTGGGTTGCCATGCCCTCCTCCAGGGGATCTTCCTGACCCAGGGATGGAACCTGTGCTCTATGTCTCCTGCACTGGCAGGTGGGTTCTTTACCACTAATGCCACCTGGGAAGCAGGGTCACTGTATCGTTACAATTAAGATATTTATTAGAAAAAAGTGATCAACCCCCACCCCCAGTGGAGAACATTGTTCTTCTGTGATTTCACCAAGTACTCCCTCTTAGAGGAACTAGACATGGATGGAGGTCAAGCCAGAGTTCTGGTTTATCCCAACAGCCAAGTACAAGGCGATGACAGCAAACACTAGAAAGATGTATTGCTGGCGGAGAAAGACCACACACACTGGAAAATAGCATGAGATAATTGAAGGAGGCAGAAAACACGAATTCTACTCATAGTTGTCCATTTTTAATTTGAATGGTATCTGGAAAATGGATAACATCAAATGAATATTTTTCCAATCAGAGTGTAAAGTGGCACCTACTATGTTGTGGGACACCGACTATAGTGAGAGGCAGGGAGACCTGGTGTGCTACAGTCCATGTGGTCGCAAACAGTCGGACACGACTGAGCAACCGAACAACAATAACTGTCATGACTATGAGTTCAGCAGCTGAAAGGTACACTTGAAGGGTAGGGACCCAGCTTCGATTGCTGGGTGTTCAGACAGATGACATATTTTGACCCCACACCCAGTCTTGTCAACTGTGTTTTTGTTGGCGGTGGCTCATGGGCCAAATCAGGCAGAGATTGTGTTTTATTAATATGTATGTGCTCAGTTGCTCAGTCATGTCTGACTTTTTGAGACCCAATGGACTGTAGCCCCTCAGGCTTCTCTGTCCATAGGATTCTCCAGGCAAGAACACTGGAGTGAGTTGCCATACTCTTCCTCCAGGGGATCTTCTTGACCCACGGATTGAACCTGCTTCTCTGACTTTTGCATTGGCAGGCAGGCAGGTTCTTTACTACTAGCGCCACCTGGGAAGCCCTTTATAGATTTGAGCCAATGGTTAACAACAAGGAGGTTTCAGGTGAAAATGCAACCTTTTCCCTCTTATTTTGAAAATTCAAGATGGGCAACACTGGACCTGCATTTAAATTTTTTCTCTATATGGAGCTTCTTTCGCTTCACATCCTTTTAAATGTTTCTGTCTGGCTGCACAATCACATTAAAACATTAAGTTGCCAGAATTCTGGACCTTATTTGGTTTTCTCTTATTTCTTGAGACCACAATTCTCTCCTTTTTGAGTTAATTTGGTGCATGGAAAGAAATTTGGATGGAGTTAATATCTAAGTGATTTCTTTCTGGAAAAATATGTGGGTGGGGATATCCTTTGAGCAATTGTGTATCTGAAAATCTATTTTCCCCTCACATAGACACAGGTACACACACAGACATATGCATAGGCCCACAGTGGTTTAATGAGGTGCGAGCGTCTAGGATCACCGTTCAGTATTTTCAGACCTCTGGCAACATTGCTCAGTCCTGTGGGGAAGTCAGCAGTGTACATGAGAACTCTGCTTCTGATGCCTCCTCTTCCTNCACACACAGACATATGCATAGGCCCACAGTGGTTTAATGAGGTGCGAGCGTCTAGGATCACCGTTCAGTATTTTCAGACCTCTGGCAACATTGCTCAGTCCTGTGGGGAAGTCAGCAGTGTACATGAGAACTCTGCTTCTGATGCCTCCTCTTCCTTTTTTAGGTAACCTGATCCCTTCTGTATTTTTTGCTCTTTGATTCTCCAAAAACGTTTCCCTTTATATTTGAGTTCAGATATTTCACTGGAGACAGCAGCCAGGTTTGTGCCATTTTACTTGTTCATTCTTGCAATGGTGAGCCGTTCCAAACAGAAGACTTAGATGTCCTTAAAGAAAAGTCTTCTTTCATTTGTAAGCAGGATCTTCCTTCATCGTAGGTTGGGTTCTTTGTGCGCCGCTGGGCAGAGAACAACAATTATTCTTCTTTAGAGCTCACAAAATTGGGGTCAGAAGCCCACGTCTTACTTTTATTCTTCCTAATCTTTAAAAGGCACAAGTATTAATAGCATCAGGGACCTAGGCTTTGAGTCACAGCGCACGTCCCCGGGTTGTTCGCTGTAAAGGCTGTTCCACTCGCTACAGCTACAGCTGGAAGCGCCGGCAGGCAGCGGGCTCTGCACCTTTGCGCCGGCGGCGTCGCGTTCTCTTCCCTGTGCGCAGGGGCCACAGCGGACGAATCTGAAGGAGGAGCGGGATTCTGAGGACACCAGGGTTGAAGCCGACTCAGTGAGGCAGAGGGGCCGTATTCCGGGCTGCGAAATTATTTCTCAGAAGCGGACAAGTCCCACCGTCCCTCGCCCTCCTCCCTCCACCCCAGACGACCCGGCGGTAGAGGCCTCCGGCACCTGCTTTCCTAGGCGCGCGTGGAACAGTTGCCGCAGCTGAGGAGGTGAGATGCTCCAGGCGCCGCGCGGGGGCACGCAGTGGGGATGAAACGAGAGGGCGCGAGATCCCCGGGCCGGCCCCTCAGTCCGTAACATGTGAGCCACGGGCCGGAGGACAAGGTGTGGAAAAGAGCAGAGTCACCGGGCAGCTCGTTCGCGGCCCACTCAGATGGACGCTACCCAGTCAGAGCTGCTCGGGACCCGAGACCGAATCCACCCGGCCCGCGTGCGCCCTTCGCCGCATGTGCGCCGCCCAGCGCCCGGTTTCTCGCGCCTCCCGTGCGCCGCTTGCGCCCAGCTCTCCGCGCCCAGTTCTCCGCGACCCCCGTGCGCCCCCAGCCCAGCGCCCTGCACCCACCGAGCAGCAGCAGCCGGTGCGTCCGCCGCAGGTCGCGCCTCTGCTCGCGGAGTCTGCGGTCGATGCTCCTGCTGACCCGCCTGGCCTCGCGCTGCTCCGCGCGCTGCTGGTCCGTGCGCCGCCGCCTCTCTTGCGCCGGAGTCCGGACCGGGGCCAGGTCCAAGTCTGGCATCGGGTTCAGGCCTGACCGCGCGCCCTCCACGGGCGGCTCTGTGTCCCTGAAGAGCAGCGGCCGGAGGCTGTGGCACAGCCCCATCTGGGCGCGCGGCGCGGGCCTCGGGGCTTAAGCCCGAGTCCCCGCCGAGGGGCGGGAGGGGACTGCGCGCGGACCCGGCACGGCGCTGCGGCCCGCAGGCTGGGATGCACAGGTGAGTCGGGGACCCGGCCCCTCACCGTCCCCCAGGGCCATTCCGCCCTTGCCGCTGGTTCAGGGGCTGGCTATTTGCCGCTGGTTCAGGGGCTGGCTACCTCTTTGGCTGGAGATCACCTGACACAGAGGACCTCTGGCCTGACCGGC
Source organism: Neotragus pygmaeus (assembly GCA_006410875.1). Taxonomy (NCBI): domain Eukaryota; kingdom Metazoa; phylum Chordata; class Mammalia; order Artiodactyla; family Bovidae; genus Neotragus; species Neotragus pygmaeus. Next base: position 623,670 of record SJYV01053940.1, on the reverse strand, counting down.
TGCCGCGAGCCCGGCCCCGGTTACCGTAAGTACCGCCACCTACCCTTACCCCGTTACCGTATTTACTGTTTCCGGCCCGGCGCTCCTAACGTAAATACCGCCGCCGGCGAGTCCCCCCCACCACGCCCGTTATCTTAATTTCTGCCTTCTAGCCAGGCCCCCTTACCGTAAATACTGCTGCCCGAGCCCGGCGCGAAGCTACAAACAGTGCCATCCTGGCCGCGGTGGTGACGCCATCGGCCAGAGCTGCCATTGCTTTCCTTGGAACTTCGTGGGTTTCATCTCCGGCAGTAGGCAGTCGGAACGCAAAGCCGGCTAAAGGGGTGGGATGCCAGCGTTGAGAGCTTGAGTTCCCCGTGAAGGGTAAGGGAGTTAGAGAAAGCGAGGTTCGGAAATAGATGGAGACAGGCACTTTACAGGAACAGATCACCTTTAACGAGGCTAGAAGGGGCAGCAGTCAGATTAGTGAGCTGCTTCACTAACCAAAGAAAAGAGTAAGTATATATAGGCTTACATGTAGAAATCTACTGTCTTAAGGGGGGCTGTTCTCCAAGGCTGTTCGAGTAGTTCCCTTTTAAATGGCTGGGGCAAGGAATTCTGGAGATCAGCCAGAGGCTGGGACCAGCTGGGAGCTGGGCAATCAACCTTACTGTCCTTTTTTTTTTTTCCCCTTCAGGTGAGAGAGTTCTTTGTTTTGCATAGAATGGTGGGGAGGACCTGGTGCAGAGTTTCAACTCCAGGCTATTTTGAGCCCTGTAACTTTCCTTCACCCCTGGGTGTTACACCTGCACACTCCTTCACCTTCCTGCTGGTCATACACGCCAGTGTACACACTTCCACACACTCTCGACCCCCACCTCAAACTATTACACCTTCCATCTCGACATTATTTTCAACAAGTTCTACACTTAGTAAAACATTGAAAGCAGGTACCTAATTGTCAACAACAACAATTGTCAGGTACTGTTTATATTTGCTAAAAGAATATGGAATTGCACACTGCATCTGATTTTTAATCTGCAAAGTAGTGCAGAGAGGAGCCAGGCACTTCCAGACCCAGCGCCTTCCCTCCATGCCTCAGATCCATGAAAGACCCCCATTTTCTCCTAATTTCTCACATAACGTCCATCATCTTATAGGGGTTCTGCAACATGTGAAAGTTTTGACATAGCTTTTAAGAACCCTGCTATAACACACATTCTTTAATTTTGATCAAAGTGGCATGGGATGTTATAATTGATAGGTAAATATATCTAATAGGAATCCCTGTTAACAGAGCAAATTGGGCTGTTTAATGCCACACAGGCCTGGGCACATGAATTGTATTCCTCTGGGCTACAAACTAACCCACTCCAGTGTTCTTGCCTGGAGAATCCCAGGGACAGCAGAGCCTGGTGGGCTGCTGTCTATGGGGTCACACAGAGTCGGACACGACTGAAGCGACTTAGCAGCAGGGCTGCAAACTGAGGGCAGCTAATAATGAGAGTTCAGTTCAGTTCAGTCGCTCAGTCGTGTCCGACTCTTTGTGACCCCATGAACCGCAGCATGCCAGGCCTCCCTGTCCATCACCAACTCCCAGAGTTCACCCAAACCCATGTCCATCGAGTTGGTGATGCCATCCAACCATCTCATCCTCTGTCGTCTCCTTCTCCTCCTGCCCTCAATCTTTCCCAGCATCAGGGTCTTTTCAAATGAGTCAGCTCTTCTCATCGGGTAGCCAAAGTATTGGAGTTTCAGCTTCAACATCAGTCCTGCCAATGAGACACCCAGGACTGATCTCCTTTAGGATGGACTGGTTAGATCTCCTTGGAGTCCAAGGGACTCTCAAGAGTCTTCTCCAACACCATAGTTCAAAAGCATCAATTCTTCGTCACTCAGCTTTCTTTATAGTCCAATTCTCACATCCATACACAAAACCCACACAATTATATAGGTTGTGTCAAGAATGATGATAACTGGATTTGGTAAGAAGTAAGTGAAAGTGAAAAGTAAAAGAGAAAGTCGCTCAGTCATGTCTGACTCTTTGCGACCCCATAGACTATACAGTCCATGGAATTCTCCAGGCCAGAATACTGGAGTGGGTAACCTTTCCCTTCTCCAGGGTATCTTCCCAACCCAGGGATCGAACCCAAGTCTCCCGCATTGCAGGCAGATTCTTTACCAGCTGAGGCACAAGGTAAGAATTAAGGTGTTTGCTAAACCAGATCGGTCAGGTTGCATAGTTATAAGGGGAGACCTTTAGACCAGAAGGTTGAAACTGGCAGCGACCGGCAGCTACTGTTTTGAGAAAGGCTGGTGGTGTCCTTGAGTCTGACACAATTCAGAAAATTCAGGTTTCTCAATGATCCAGAAATGTGTCTGGAACCACATCCACAGTGGCCACCCAGCTCCATTTTCCTGAACCAGAGCTACTCCATTTTTATTTTAAACACATTCTTGTCTTTAGTGGTTCAAGCAGATGACAGTGCGTGTTTGACAGGTCATAAGACAGGCTGTTCTAGTGAGCATAAAGTTTATGTTAAATGATGCATAAGCCACAATGACTTACCCACACCTCAACAGCAATTATTAGAAAAATTTGATTATGTGATCTATGCATAGAATAGAATAAAATGTTTAATATTTATATATAACTGCTAGTAAAGTTTAAGGTTTTTAAAGTGATTTAAAGTCATTGGGTTATATATATGAACAATTTCTAACGTCAAAGATTGATTAGGAATCTGAAAATAGAAACCATGAGGGGAGTCCAAATAAATGTAACATCACAACAGGTTGATATAATATGTAATCTTGTGTGATCTTCACTGCTGCAGACAGGATTTTTCCATTCTTAATTTGTCTTCCTGTGAACTTCCTTTCTAAGAACAAATGGTTAGGATGTAGTGAAAGGGTGTGTCTAATGTCTTTGTACAGATATATGTTTAATTGATTAATGTGGCACTTTATTAATGCCAGTTTCACACATTTTAACACCATTCCATTGGAAACTTCAGTGAAATTGTAGAAAAGAGGTAGGACCAATTTGAGTTCCTCTCCCCCAGGTTGGAGCTCTGTTTGATTAGTCTGATATATAGTCTGAGAGGATTCATTAAATAATGCAATGATAAATTTTATAAAAATATAGCCATTCAAAGCAAAAGTGGAGGCCTAACTTCCTGTAATGCAGGATTTGCCAGCCTCTGCACTATCGACCTTCGAGGCTGGATAATTTGTTGTCTTGGGGCGTGTCCTGTGCATTGTGCGAAGTTACAAATATGCTGAAAGACTTCAAATAAGATGTAGGCATGATAAATGAACTGATGGAGAATCTTAGCAGAGAAATGGAAACAGTTGAAGGGAAGCAAATGGAAATACGAAAACAGAAAAGTGCAATAACATAAAAAATTCATTGGATGTACTTAACAGCAGGTTGAACATGAAAGAACAAGTTGAAGATTTAGAAAGCAGATGTATAGTAATGATTTCATCTACACAGTGGGGTAGGAGGAAGAAATTGAAGTGAAATGAGCAGATTCCCAGAGGCCTGTTGATGAATATTATCTCATCTAAAATAAGTGTAATTAGAGTCCTAGAAAAAAATGGAAAAAAACAAGGCAGAAACAATATTTGAAGAAATAGTAGCCTCAAATTTCTGAAATTTGATCATAGATATTCACTAATAAATCCAAGAAACCCAATGAGTCATATGCAGGATGCTGCTACTGCTGCTGCTAAGTCGCTTCAGTTGTGTCTGACTCTGTGTGACCCCAGAGATGGCAGCCCACCAGGCTCCCCCATCCCTGGGATTGTTCAGACAAGAACACTGGAGTGGGGTGCCATTTTCTTCTCCAATGAGATGCAGGATGAAGACACAGAAAAATGCACATGGGCACATACGATCAAACTGCTTAAGCCTCAAAATAAAGAGAGAATCATAAAAGTAGCCAAAGAAAAGAGACCTTATGTATAGAAAATAACACATGGAAACACATGTATAGAAAATATTGGCTTTCATCAGAGATAATGGAGGTTAAAAGGCAGCAAAACAGCATAGTGGAAGTGCTGGAATACAGAAAAAAATCAACTTATAATTTGATATCTTGAAAAGTCACATTGTATTTGACTCTGCAATCCCGTGGACTGCAGCATGCCAGGCCCTTCTGTCTTCCACTGTCTTCCAAAGTTTGCTCAAATTCAGATCCATTGAGTTGGTGATGCTGTCTAACCATCTCATCCTCTGCTGCCCCCTTCTCCTCCTGCCCTCAATCTTTCCCAGTATTGAGGTCTTTTCCAATGAGTCTGCTCTTTGCATCAGGTGACCAAAGTATTGGAGCCTGAGCATCAATCCTTCCAATGAATATTCAGGGTTGATTTCCTTTAGGATTGACTGATTTGATCTCCTTGCAGTGTATTGTGAGTTTATAATATATGCAGATAAAATACGTGAAGCTGTTGCAAAGGATATAGTTGGGTGAAGGAACCACCCTCCAGAGTTCCAGTGTATAAAGCAGTGTAGTCGTGATGCATATACATTGTGATAAGTCACCAACAGCATCTTCTTCAGTGACAGAAATGTGGAGTGAATGCTTGGAATGTGGGTATTGTTCTGAAGAACTGAGTTTAATCTCACTTAATTCTAATTAGCTTAAAATTTAAATTTAATAGCCACAGGTGGCTAGTGACTACCACCATTTTGTACAATGCAGCCCTAGAGAAACCACTGAAAAATAATAAACAGTGGGCTACCTAAAAAGCTAGTAGGGAAAGAAGACTGAAATCGCAAAACAAAAACAAACAAACCCCAAACTCAAGTTTACTTCAAGTAAGCTCAAAGAAAGAAGAGAAACAAACGATGTACCAAATGGAAAACAGGTAGCAAAATGGCTGCCTTAAATCCAAGCCGTTTTATAATTAAATGTAAATGGCCTAAACTTTCCAATGAAAAGGCAAGAATTTCAGGATAAAAAAAGACTGACCTTTTTGCTGCTTATAAGAAAACTTTAGTACAGATGCAAATAGGTTGATAATAAAAAGAAGGAAAAATGTATGTGATGGCATATCAATTTACTGTAGGTGTAGTAACAGGCGACTAGGAAGCTTAGAGGAGCAGATACTCATTCTCTCCCAGTTCTGGAGGTGTTGGTGGGGACAGAGCTCCCGGCCGAAGCTCTAGGGAGAAACTGCCCGGCCTCTTGCAGCTTCCGGTGCTCCAGGTGTTTGCTCATCATCACTACTGTCTCTGCCTCTGTCTTCACTTGTCTGTTCCCTGTGTCTGTGTGTGTCCTTCTCTGTCTCTTTGTATACAAGGTCTCACTGGATTTGGGCTCCATTCTAATCCAGTATGATATCATGTGTGGGTTAAATAGTGTTTCCCCAAACACTATTTTCTTTGCTCTTATTAAAATTAAGAGAAATCTTATTCCTATAATTATATTTCCATTCCTGCTGCTTGATCGTTCAATTCAGGCCAGATCTGTGAGGTCCCCATTAGAGTTGATGGGCAGGCTTTGTAACACCCCTGCTTTCTCCCTGCACCCCAAACCTCACCTCTCAGTTCACTTCTTAAAAATGTATTTGTACTGGAGTACAACTGACTTCAAATTTTGTGTTAGTTTCTGTGCTTAGTCACTCAGTCATGTCCGACCCTTCGTGACTCCATGAACTGTAGCCCTCCAGGCTCCTCTGTCCATGGGGATTCTCCAGGCAAGAGTATTGGAGTGGGTTGCCATGCCCTTCTCCTGGGGATCTTCCTAACCCAGAAATTGAACCCAGGTCTCCTGCATTGCAGGTGGATTCTTTACCATCTGAGCCATGTACAGCAAAGTGACTGTTATAAGCCTGCCAGGCCCCTCTGTCCATGAGATTCTCCAGGCAAGAATACTGGAGTGGGTCGCCATTTCCTTCTCCAGGGCATCTTCCCAACCCAGCGATTGAACCCACATTGCTGGCATCTCCTGCACTGGCATGTGGGTTCTTTACCACTAATGCCACCTGGGCAGCCCTATAGTTTATTATAAGATATTGAATAAAGCTCCCTGTGCAATATCGCAGGTCCTTGGCATTTATATTTATCTGTTTTACCTGTAGTAGGGTGTATCTGCTAATCCCAAACTCCTAATTTATCCCTCCCCTCCACCCTCACACAGTCATTTTTTAAAGTTGAGGTATAACTGACATTTTACTAGTTTCAGGTGTACAATGCAGTGATTCAAAATTCTTACTTATTGTGAAATGACCACCACAATAAGTCCAGTTAGCATCCATCACCACATACAGTTAATACAAACGAGAACTTTTAAGATCTATTCTCTCAACAGCTTCAAAAATACAGTATTGTTCACTATAGTCACCATGCTGTACCTTACAACACCAGGACTTATTTATTTCATAACTGAAAATTTGTACCTTTTGACTCTTTTCACCCATTTCTCCACCCCTGAACTCCCTGCCTCTGGTAACCACCAATCTGTTCTGTATCTATGACCTTGGGTTGGTCGTTTTATAGATTCCACATATAAATGATAACATGCAATATTTGTTTTTCTCTGACTTATTTCACTTGGCATAATGCTTTTAAGGTCCATCCATTTTGTCACAAATGGCAAGATCACAAATGACTGTGGTGTATATACTTATCTCATCGTCTTTATCTGTTCATCCATCAGTGGGCTCTTAGGCTGTTTCCATGGCTTGGTGGTTGTAGATGGTGCTGCAGTGAGCATGGGGGTGCATGTTATCTTTTCACATTCATTTTTCATGTCCTCTCAAAAATCCCTCAGAGTTTTATTGAAAGTTAGTTAAGATCAGTATTTATGTTTACTATGACTAGGTAAATTCTTTTTATGATTGAGCTTCTTACCATATTATAATTGTAAGGCCGGACCCCGGGGCCATGATGGGCCACCCCTCCTCCCTCCCGCCTGCGGGGAAAGTCCCTAAAGGAAGGATCCTCCCAGATTCTGAGGACCAATGACAGCACACTTCGCCCGCTAAAACAATGCCCACCTCAGCCGCGTAAAGGACCTATCAGCCCGCAACACCTCGACCTAACAACCTATCTGAACCCCCATCTACTAACCAGACCATCCCTCACAACGAACGTATATAAACCACCCCCAACACAGTCCGGGCGCGGACTTGCTTGACCTGCCTCGCTCTGGTTCGGGAACCCCGCCCTGGAGCGCTTCGCCATTAAAAAGCCTGTTAGACACTCTTTTGGTGTTCTGGTCGTCTTTTACCTAACAATAATCACTTTTCCATTCCTCTGGGTGAACAAGCTTCTTCGTTCTGGTTTTCTGTACTCTTATCACTAACTCAACAATATGTTCTGTACCCCCGCCCCATCTGAACACACTGACACGTTAGCATCCTCACCCCCATCATCTGCTTCCCTCTTGATGGGCTGCTTCCTCAGCCTGTTACAGGGTGCGGCTGTCCTTTTGGTAGAAATTTTCTCATCCCAGTATTATTTTCACCTCTTTTTAGTCCTTCCCTATATTTTATAACATAAGATTTGAAAAAAAGCAAAATTCAATTATGACAAAACATTTCATCATTTAGACATACATGCATTTTCTTAATCATTATATTTTCTTTAGGAAATATTGCAAGAAGTACTATTAAGATGGAAATGAATTAGTTTAAAAAATAAGATTATTTAATTTATTTTTTAGCATTTTAAAAATATAAATTTATTTATTTAAATTGGAGGCTAATTACTTTACAATATTGTATTGGTTTTGCCATACATTGACATGAATCCACCATGGGTGTACATATGTTCCCCATCCTGAATCCCCCCCTCCCACCTCACTCCCCATACCATCCCTCTGGGTTATCCCAGTGCACCAGCCCCGAGCGTCCTGTATCATGAATCAAACCTGGACTGGCAGTTCGTTTCACTTATGATATTATACATGTTTCAGTGCCATTCTCCCAAATCATCCCACCCTCGCCCTCTCCCACAGAGTTCAAAAGACTGTTCTATACATCTGTGTCTCTTTTGCTGTCTCGCATACAGGGTTATTGTTACCATCTTTCTAAATTCCATATATATGCGTTAGTATACTATATTGGTGTTTTTCTTTCTGGCTTACTTCACTCTGTATAATAGGCTCAAGTTTCATCCACCTCATTAGAACTGATTCAAATGTATTCTTTTTTAATGGCTGAGTAGTTCTCCATTGCAGAGAAGGCGATGGCACCCCACTCCAGTACTTTTGCCTGGAAAATCCCATGGACAGAGGAGCCTGGTAGGCTGCAGTCCATGGGGTCGC
>SJYV01053940.1:598961-614244 GCA_006410875.1 Neotragus pygmaeus | reverse complement strand
TCTTTGTTTCTTGATGAGTCTGGCTAATGGTTTGTCAACTTTATCCTCTCAAAGAACCAGCTTTTGGCTTTGTTGATTTTTTGCTATGGTCTCTTTTGTTTTTTTTTGCATTTATTTCTGCCCTAATTTTTAAGATTTCTTCCCTTCTACTAACCCTGGGGTTCTTCATTTCTTCCTTTTCTAGTTGCTTTAGGTATAGAGTTAGGTTATTTATTTGACTTTTTTCTTGTTTCTTGAGGTATGCCTGTATTGCTATGATCCTTCCCCTTAGTGCTGCTTTTACAGTGTCCCACAGGTTTTGGGTTGTTGTGTTTTCATTTTCATTCATTTTTATGCATATCTTGATTACTTTTTTGATTTCTTCTGTGATTTGTTAGTTATTCAGCAGTGTTTTGTTCAGCCTCCATATGTTGGAATTTTTAATAGTTTTTCTCCTGTAATTGAGATCTTACTGCATTGTGGTCAGGAAAGATACTTGGAATGATTTCAATTTTTTTGAATTTACCAAGGCTAGATTTATGGCCCAGGATGGGATCTATCCTGGAGAAGGTTCCGTGTGCCCTTGGGAAAAAGGTGAAATTCATTGTTTTGGGGTGAAATGTACTATAGATATCAATTAGGTCTAACTGGTCTATTGTATCATTTAAAGTTTGTGTTTCCTTGTTAATTTTCTGTTTAGCTGATCTATCCATAGGTGTGAGTGGGCTATTAAAGTCTCCCACTATTATTGTGTTATTGTTAATTTCTCCTTTCATACTTGCTAGCATTTGTCTTACATATTGCAGTACTCCAATGTTGGGTGCGTATATATTTATAATTGTTATATCTTCTTGGATTGGTCATTTGATTATTATGTAGTGTCCTTCTTTGTCTCTTTTCACAGCCTTTGTTTTAAAGTCTATTTTATCTGANGGACAGGGAGGCCCCGTGCTGTGATTCACGGGGTTGCAAAGAATTGGACACGACTGAGCAACTGAACTGAACTGAAACAAAGCCACAAAATGATGATGGTGGTTTAAGTATGTAACTCTGGGAAATTGAAAGCGTAACAGTTTTGAAGTGTCTTTGATTCACCAACCGTAACTAAATCCAGCCACTACAAGGACGTAAGCAAGAGATTACTGTACAGTGAGGGTCTACGTCCATCCTATTCTGCTTGGGCACCCCATTACTTTAGTTTCCCACCTCCTCTGGTAGGTGGGACCACATGCCTGGGAACTGGCCAGTGTTATGTGGGTTGCAGAAACACATCACCTCCAGGTCTGGTCCACTGAGACCTTTTGTACATTTTCCATGTTCCTGTTTCGGCCCTGTGAGCTGGACCAGAGGACCCAGTGGGTGACCCCACAGCTCTAGGAGCTGGCAGTCACTAGACTGAAGCAGTGACTTCAGTGAATGAGACAGGACAAAACCTCTGCCTCTATCCTCACGGATCCGCACTAGACTGTGCCAGGAGAGAAATGAAGATTCCTTACGCTAAGCCACTGAAACTCTGGAGAAGGAAATAGCAACCCATTCCAGTATTCTTGCCTGGAGAATTCCATGGACAGAATTCCATAGATAGAGGAGCCTGGTGGGTTACGGTTCATGGGGTGGCAGAAGAGTTGGACACGACCAAGCGACTAACACACTGAAACTTGGGAATCATCTATAGTATTAAAGGGTCCACCTTAACTAAAATGATATTATCTTGAACTCAAAGTTAAAAGCAACAATTATTCCTGGGCTCCCCTGGTGGCTCAGTGGTAATGAATCTGCCTGCCAGTGCATGGGAAATGGATTTGATCCCTGATGTGGGGAAGATCCCACATGCCACAGAGCAACTAAGCCCATGCACCACAACTATCAAGCCTGAGCGCTAGACCCCAGGAGCCGCAGCTACCGAGCCTGAGTGCTAGACCCCAGGAACCCCAGCTACTGAGCGTGAGCGCTAGACCCCAGGAGCCACAGCTACTGAAGCCTGAACATCCTAGAGCCTGTGCTGGGCAACAGGGGAAGCCATTGCAATGAGAAGCCCAAGCACTGCAACAGAGTAGCCCTCACCCCCTGCAACTAGAGAAAAGCCTGCACAGCGAGCCCAAATAGTCAAAAATAAACTTTTAAAAAAAATAACAGTTATTCCTAAGTACTCCTTACAAGCAATTCTGTCTGAAGCTATCTTTTGTTGGATTTCACTAGCCATGTAGCTATTTTTCCTTCTGCATGACTTGGGCACTGGTGCCCCTCAGATTGCCCCTGAGTAATGACACACTAGTCCAGCTGCTGGGATCATGGTGGGCAGAAAGTCCCTAGCTCTCAGCCCTCTTCAGGGAAGGCCATGGCAGAAGAGAGCTGTCTTGCCCAGGGTCATGCTCTTCCTGGGGTGGCCTCATTCAAGACTAGTGGCATCCAATCACTAGTCAAGGAGAAACTATAAAGGCACAACCCCCTCCTCTAACTCAGAAGGACCATCCCAACTTCCCTGCCCTCATGATATAGCCTGAGGCCTTTCTTGGGACTCATCATGGCCCAGCTTCTCCCTCTGGATAATCCTGCTTCCTCTTCCTCCTTTTCACATTCTTTCCTTTCAGGAGTGTCAATCCCCAAAGCACTCCACAATAAGCTTTTCACACACTAATCTTTATCTCAGAGCCACTTCCCTGTGATCCCAACCTGAGACAGGCACTACATCCTTGATGCAATATCATGTCATCAGAGAAGCCCTTAACCAGTTATGCAGGTGATAAAACTCAGGTTCACAGAGCAGATAAATTACCCAGGGTTGCAGAGCTGGGGCTCAAAGTCAGGCTGCACTTACTGTGAAGCTTCAGCTTTCGGATGTCTTGCATATACTTGCATACTACATATATATCCTGCATATTCAGCTCTAAGAGATGCTAAGAACTGCAGCTAGTTCACTAAGTAATTTGCAGGGGGGATGGCAGGAAAGCAAAAGTCAGGTATCTATGATTCCAAACCTATGGTCTCTCTTCTCATCCCTCCACTCCCTCCACTGATGACAGGCAGAAGTCCGGCCTTCTGGGTGCACACGGCCTAAGTGAATGAGTTAGTGAAAGAATAGTTCAGGCACAATTTTGCCAAAGGAGATCAGCGGAGGCCTGTCCTGAGGCAATCAAATGGTTCTTCTGCCCTCTTGTGGCTCAAGGAGACTGCAACATTTCAAAGTTTCATTAAAAAGTTAAACTACCATATAAAGGCACTTGACAGTCAAGAAACAAAACAGCAGGAGGCAACTGTGACTGGCTCAAAATGGAGCAGATTTAATAACACAAAACTCTGATTATGCCAACAATTGATTGCAATAAGAGAGTTAAGAATAACAATACACTAGAGTTCAGGGAACAACAATAAAAAAGTATTTTGGGGAATTCCCAGGCAGTCTAGTGGTTAAGATACTGCGCTTTCACTGCTGAGGACCTGGGTTCAATCCCTAGTCAGGGAACTAGTAAGATCCTGTAAGCCACACATGGGTGCAGCCAAAAAAAGAGAAAGTATTCTGCCATGAGGATAAAGAATACGATAATCAGCTACATCCTTTCAGAACAATGACAAAAGCTTACAGCATTCTGAGGATCCCAATTCTTGCTTTTCATACTTAATATATTTTGGAACTCTTTTCATACCAGCACATTCAGAGCCTCCTTATTCAGGGGCGGAGCACCCCCACTGGATGGGAGAACTTAGCTCCTATTGGTGAATGCTCTAGTTCCTTCCACTCACCTGCTAGTAGAAACATGATGCAAAAAGCAAACATTGCTGTGGATTTTCTTGTGCACAGACCATTTTGTAAATGTGCACTATACCTATAGATGGATTCCCGGAAGAGGAAATGCTGGGTCAAAGTGCAGATGTAAGTCTTAGGACTACTTTCTTTTTGAAACTCCTTCCTCTGACTTTCCCTTCTATCTTTCTGGCTGCTCCTTCTTGGTTTCTTCCCACGCTTTCTTAGAAGTGTAAGAAACATTGGTTATTCAGGGTGACTTTGTAAGAGGTCACCACCTGCCGCTCACCCCTTAGATACTGGTACCCCAGGATTCCATCCTGTCTCTTTTATCCCACATCCTCTCCTACCTATCAGCTTTCTTCCCTGAAGAGAAGCCTGTTATCATTACTGGGTCTCATGCTTCCAGAATTATTTTTACATATTTATACAAATCTGTATGTAATGTATATGCCTGTGTATGTATAAATATGAATATACATGCACAAGACTTCCCCCTTGATATATATATTCTGTATACTGTATACTTGCATATAAATGGTAAGATTTTTAACCCAAATTGAAGCAATTTAAGGGGGTGCTGTCAAGCAGCAACTTTCACAGGAGAAAACTATAGCCCCAAACATTTTTCAACCTATACTTACTTGCCAAACACCTGGAGTGAATCCACAGAAGATACAGTTAGAAGTAAACAGTAAAGAATCTGTCCACAATGCAGGAACCCCAGGTGCAATCCCTGGGTCAGCAAGATCCCCTGGAGAAGGGCATGGCTACCCATTTCAGTATTCTTGCCTGGAGAATCCCACGGACAGAGGAGCCTGGTGGGCTATAGGCCAAGGGGTCGCAAAGAGGTGGACACAACTGAGCATCTAAGTACATCTCCCACCCTAGCATACTGTTTCAAAAGGTCTCTCAAAGTAGCCACAAATTAATTCAAGGGCTGGAAAAGGGTAGAGCACAGTTCAGTTCAGTGAGGCCAGTAAACAAGAGATCAGAGTCTTTGGTAGCTGTGGATACTAACCTATGAAAGGTGTTTTTTTTTTTTTAAATGAAAATTTTCTAACCACATAAAAGTGGAGAGAATATAATGAGCCCCACCCTACAGATCAAACAATTAAACATTTTGCTACTGGCTTCCTGGTTTCATTCTCTTCTTTACCGGCCCTCCCTCGCCCCTCTTTATTTTTCCTTCTTTTTTGGTTGCATTATTTTAAAACAAGTCCCTGACATCATGTTTTCATCCCTCAATACTTTGTCTAGACATAACTATAAAACCCAAAGACATTCCCTTACATGATCACAGTGTCATCACATCTAACAAAGTTAATTTGTCAGTATCATCAAATGCTCAGTCCACATTCATATTCCCACAATTATCTCAAAAAAGCCCTTTTACACTCAACTACTTAGGTTCTGAGGAAACTGTAGAGCTGAAGAAATTCCAAGCCCAGCCTGCTTAAAAGCCTGTGGTTATTAAATCTTAAAAGAATTCCCAGGCTCCCAAACCCCACCAACAGAAAATGAACTGCTAAAGCTGTACAGCTCCCAGGAAGGGCATTTCTCCCACTGCCCACCCAGCTTTGACGGATGACAATGAAGGAACAGTCACTCTATTCCCTTCAGCTATCATCCTCCTATCCCTGGCGTCCTAAGCAACAACTAATCTATTTTCTGTCTCTACAGATTTGCATATTGTGGACATTTCACACAATATGTGACCCTTTGTGACTGGTTTCTTTCACTTAGCATGTTTCAAGGTTCACTCATGCTGTAGGATGTATCAGNGAAGAGTTGACTCATTGGAAAAGACTCTGATGCTGGGAGGGATTGGGGGAGGGAGGAAAAGGGGATGACAGAGGATGAGATGGCTGGATGGTATCACCGACTCTATGGACTTGAGTCTGAGTGAACTCTGGGAGTTGGTGATGGACAGGGAGGCCCCGTGCTGTGATTCACGGGGTTGCAAAGAATCGGACACGACTGAGCAACTGAACTGAACTGAAACAAAGCCACAAAATGATGATGGTGGTTTAAGTATGTAACTCTGGGAAATTGAAAGCGTAACAGTTTTGAAGTGTCTTTGATTCACCAACCGTAACTAAATCCAGCCACTACAAGGACGTAAGCAAGAGATTACTGTACAGTGAGGGTCTACGTCCATCCTATTCCGCTTGGGCACCCCATTACTTTAGTTTCCCACCTCCTCTGGTAGGTGGGACCACATGCCTGGGAACTGGCCAGTGTTATGTGGGTTGCAGAAACACATCACCTCCAGGTCTGGTCCACTGAGACCTTTTGTACATTTTCCATGTTCCTGTTTCGGCCCTGTGAGCTGGACCAGAGGACCCAGTGGGTGACCCCACAGCTCTAGGAGCTGGCAGTCACTAGACTGAAGCAGTGACTTCAGTGAATGAGACAGGACAAAACCTCTGCCTCTATCCTCACGGATCCGCACTAGACTGTGCCAGGAGAGAAATGAAGATTCCTTACGCTAAGCCACTGAAACTCTGGAGAAGGAAATAGCAACCCATTCCAGTATTCTTGCCTGGAGAATTCCATGGACAGAATTCCATAGATAGAGGAGCCTGGTGGGTTACGGTTCATGGGGTGGCAGAAGAGTTGGACACGACCAAGCGACTAACACACTGAAACTTGGGAATCATCTATAGTATTAAAGGGTCCACCTTAACTAAAATGATATTATCTTGAACTCAAAGTTAAAAGCAACAATTATTCCTGGGCTCCCCTGGTGGCTCAGTGGTAATGAATCTGCCTGCCAGTGCATGGGAAATGGATTTGATCCCTGATGTGGGGAAGATCCCACATGCCACAGAGCAACTAAGCCCATGCACCACAACTATCAAGCCTGAGCGCTAGACCCCAGGAGCCGCAGCTACCGAGCCTGAGTGCTAGACCCCAGGAACCCCAGCTACTGAGCGTGAGCGCTAGACCCCAGGAGCCACAGCTACTGAAGCCTGAACATCCTAGAGCCTGTGCTGGGCAACAGGGGAAGCCATTGCAATGAGAAGCCCAAGCACTGCAACAGAGTAGCCCTCACCCCCTGCAACTAGAGAAAAGCCTGCACAGCGAGCCCAAATAGTCAAAAATAAACTTTAAAAAAAAATAACAGTTATTCCTAAGTACTCCTTACAAGCAATTCTGTCTGAAGCTATCTTTTGTTGGATTTCACTAGCCATGTAGCTATTTTTCCTTCTGCATGACTTGGGCACTGGTGCCCCTCAGATTGCCCCTGAGTAATGACACACTAGTCCAGCTGCTGGGATCATGGTGGGCAGAAAGTCCCTAGCTCTCAGCCCTCTTCAGGGAAGGCCATGGCAGAAGAGAGCTGTCTTGCCCAGGGTCATGCTCCTCCTGGGGTGGCCTCATTCAAGACTAGTGGCATCCAATCACTAGTCAAGGAGAAACTATAAAGGCACAACCCCCTCCTCTAACTCAGAAGGACCATCCCAACTTCCCTGCCCTCATGATATAGCCTGAGGCCTTTCTTGGGACTCATCATGGCCCAGCTTCTCCCTCTGGATAATCCTGCTTCCTCTTCCTCCTTTTCACATTCTTTCCTTTCAGGAGTGTCAATCCCCAAAGCACTCCACAATAAGCTTTTCACACACTAATCTTTATCTCAGAGCCACTTCCCTGTGATCCCAACCTGAGACAGGCACTACATCCTTGATGCAATATCATGTCATCAGAGAAGCCCTTAACCAGTTATGCAGGTGATAAAACTCAGGTTCACAGAGCAGATAAATTACCCAGGGTTGCAGAGCTGGGGCTCAAAGTCAGGCTGCACTTACTGTGAAGCTTCAGCTTTCGGATGTCTTGCATATACTTGCATACTACATATATATCCTGCATATTCAGCTCTAAGAGATGCTAAGAACTGCAGCTAGTTCACTAAGTAATTTGCAGGGGGGATGGCAGGAAAGCAAAAGTCAGGTATCTATGATTCCAAACCTATGGTCTCTCTTCTCATCCCTCCACTCCCTCCACTGATGACAGGCAGAAGTCCGGCCTTCTGGGTGCACACAGCCTAAGTGAATGAGTTAGTGAAAGAATAGTTCAGGCACAATTTTGCCAAAGGAGATCAGCGGAGGCCTGTCCTGAGGCAATCAAATGGTTCTTCTGCCCTCTTGTGGCTCAAGGAGACTGCAACATTTCAAAGTTTCATTAAAAAGTTAAACTACCATATAAAGGCACTTGACAGTCAAGAAACAAAACAGCAGGAGGCAACTGTGACTGGCTCAAAATGGAGCAGATTTAATAACACAAAACTCTGATTATGCCAACAATTGATTGCAATAAGAGAGTTAAGAATAACAATACACTAGAGTTCAGGGAACAACAATAAAAAAGTATTTTGGGGAATTCCCAGGCAGTCTAGTGGTTAAGATACTGCGCTTTCACTGCTGAGGACCTGGGTTCAATCCCTAGTCAGGGAACTAGTAAGATCCTGTAAGCCACACATGGGTGCAGCCAAAAAAAGAGAAAGTATTCTGCCATGAGGATAAAGAATACGATAATCAGCTACATCCTTTCAGAACAATGACAAAAGCTTACAGCATTCTGAGGATCCCAATTCTTGCTTTTCATACTTAATATATTTTGGAACTCTTTTCATACCAGCACATTCAGAGCCTCCTTATTCAGGGGCGGAGCACCCCCACTGGATGGGAGAACTTAGCTCCTATTGGTGAATGCTCTAGTTCCTTCCACTCACCTGCTAGTAGAAACATGATGCAAAAAGCAAACATTGCTGTGGATTTTCTTGTGCACAGACCATTTTGTAAATGTGCACTATACCTATAGATGGATTCCCGGAAGAGGAAATGCTGGGTCAAAGTGCAGATGTAAGTCTTAGGACTACTTTCTTTTTGAAACTCCTTCCTCTGACTTTCCCTTCTATCTTTCTGGCTGCTCCTTCTTGGTTTCTTCCCACGCTTTCTTAGAAGTGTAAGAAACATTGGTTATTCAGGGTGACTTTGTAAGAGGTCACCACCTGCCGCTCACCCCTTAGATACTGGTACCCCAGGATTCCATCCTGTCTCTTTTATCCCACATCCTCTCCTACCTATCAGCTTTCTTCCCTGAAGAGAAGCCTGTTATCATTACTGGGTCTCATGCTTCCAGAATTATTTTTACATATTTATACAAATCTGTATGTAATGTATATGCCTGTGTATGTATAAATATGAATATACATGCACAAGACTTCCCCCTTGATATATATATTCTGTATACTGTATACTTGCATATAAATGGTAAGATTTTTAACCCAAATTGAAGCAATTTAAGGGGGTGCTGTCAAGCAGCAACTTTCACAGGAGAAAACTATAGCCCCAAACATTTTTCAACCTATACTTACTTGCCAAACACCTGGAGTGAATCCACAGAAGATACAGTTAGAAGTAAACAGTAAAGAATCTGTCCACAATGCAGGAACCCCAGGTGCAATCCCTGGGTCAGCAAGATCCCCTGGAGAAGGGCATGGCTACCCATTTCAGTATTCTTGCCTGGAGAATCCCACGGACAGAGGAGCCTGGTGGGCTATAGGCCAAGGGGTCGCAAAGAGGTGGACACAACTGAGCATCTAAGTACATCTCCCACCCTAGCATACTGTTTCAAAAGGTCTCTCAAAGTAGCCACAAATTAATTCAAGGGCTGGAAAAGGGTAGAGCACAGTTCAGTTCAGTGAGGCCAGTAAACAAGAGATCAGAGTCTTTGGTAGCTGTGGATACTAACCTATGAAAGGTGTTTTTTTTTTTTTAAATGAAAATTTTCTAACCACATAAAAGTGGAGAGAATATAATGAGCCCCACCCTACAGATCAAACAATTAAACATTTTGCTACTGGCTTCCTGGTTTCATTCTCTTCTTTACCGGCCCTCCCTCGCCCCTCTTTATTTTTCCTTCTTTTTTGGTTGCATTATTTTAAAACAAGTCCCTGACATCATGTTTTCATCCCTCAATACTTTGTCTAGACATAACTATAAAACCCAAAGACATTCCCTTACATGATCACAGTGTCATCACATCTAACAAAGTTAATTTGTCAGTATCATCAAATGCTCAGTCCACATTCATATTCCCACAATTATCTCAAAAAAGCCCTTTTACACTCAACTACTTAGGTTCTGAGGAAACTGTAGAGCTGAAGAAATTCCAAGCCCAGCCTGCTTAAAAGCCTGTGGTTATTAAATCTTAAAAGAATTCCCAGGCTCCCAAACCCCACCAACAGAAAATGAACTGCTAAAGCTGTACAGCTCCCAGGAAGGGCATTTCTCCCACTGCCCACCCAGCTTTGACGGATGACAATGAAGGAACAGTCACTCTATTCCCTTCAGCTATCATCCTCCTATCCCTGGCGTCCTAAGCAACAACTAATCTATTTTCTGTCTCTACAGATTTGCATATTGTGGACATTTCACACAATATGTGACCCTTTGTGACTGGTTTCTTTCACTTAGCATGTTTCAAGGTTCACTCATGCTGTAGGATGTATCAGTAACTCATTCCTTTTATTGGTGAATGAAAAGGAGTACGTCAAGGCTGTATATTGTCACCCTGCTTATATAACTTATATGCGGAGTACATCATGAGAAACACTGGGCTGGAGGAAATACAAGCTGGAATCAAGATTGCCAGGAGAAATATCAATAACCTCAGATATGCAGATGACACCACCCTATGGTAGAAAGTGAAGAGGAACTGAAGAGCCTCTTGATGAAAGTGAAAGAGGAGAGTGAAAAAGTTGGCTTAAAGCTCAACATTCAGAAAACTAAGATCACGGCATCTGGTCCTATCACTTCATGGCAAATAGATGGGGAAACAGTGGAAACAGTGAGAGACTTTATTTTTGAGGGCTCCAAAATCACTGCAGATGGTGATTGCAGCCATGAAATTAAAAGACACTTACTCCCTGGAAGGAAAGTTATAACCTACACAGCATATTAAAAAGCAGAGACATTACTTTGCCAACAAAGGTCCATCTAGTCAAGGCTACGGTTTTTCCAGTGGTCATGTATGGATGTGAGAGTTGGACTGTGAAGAAGGCTGAGCGCTGAAAAATTGACACTTTTGAACTGTAGTGTTGGAGAAAACTCTTGAGAGTCCCTTGGACTGCAAGGAGATCCAACCAGTCCATCCTAAAGGAGATCAGTCCTGGGTGTTCATTGGAAGGACTGATGTTAAAGCTGAAACTCCAATATTTTGGCCACCTGATGCGAAGAGCTGACTCATCTGAAAAGATCCTGATGCTGGGAAAGATTGAGGGCAGGAGGAGAAGGGGATGACAGAGGATGAGATGGTTGAATGGTATCACCGACTCAATGCACATGAGTTTGGGTAAACTCTGGGAGTTGGTGTTGGATAGGGAGGCCTGGCGTGCTGCAGTTCATGGGGTCGCAGAGTCGGACATGACTGAGCAACTGAACTGAATATTCTATTTACAGATAAAACACATTTATCTATTCACTAGTTGATAGATATTTGGGTTTTGCTACTCTTTGGCTGTTATGAATAATGCTGCTACGAATGTTGTGTACAAGTTTTAATGTGGACATATGTTTTCATTTCTCTTGAGTTTATGCCACTCAACAGAGTGGATCAAATGGTAACTCTACGTTTAACTTTTTAAGAAAAGTGCCAGACTGTTTTCCAAAGTGGCCACAACAATTTATATTCCCACCAGCAGTGCACGAGGGTTCCAATTTCTCCACGTCATCACCAACACTTATGAGCTGTCATTTTGACTATAGCCCTGATGATAAGAGCTGACTCATTAGAAAAGACCCTGATGCTGGGAAAGATTAAAGACAAGAGAAGGGGACGACAGAGGACAAGATGGTTGGATGGCATCGCTGACACAATGGACATGAGTTTGAGCAAGCTCCGGGAGATTGTGATGACAGGGAGGCCTGGCGTGCTGCAGTCCATGGGGTCACAAAGAGTTGGACATGAACTACAATCCTCATGGGTATTGTGATTTTGACTTACATTTCCCTAGTGACTATTGATGATGTTGTACATCTTTCCATGTGCTTACTGACCATTTATACATCATCTCTGGAGAAGTGCCTAACCAGATCTTTTGCTCATTTTAGAAACTGAATTATCTTTTTATTATTGAGTTATAAGTGTTATGTTTTCAATTTTTACCCATCTTTTCCACTGAAAACAAAAGGTTCCTAACCACCTAGGAGAGTACTGATTACTCTTTGATAGCAAGAAGTAACCACCAGAACTAGTTTCAAACCCATTAAAAACAATCAGTAATAGTTTCACACCACAATACAAGCTTTTGAAAGCCANCATCTTTTCCACTGAAAATAAAAGGTTCCTAACCACCTAGGAGAGTACTGATTACTCTTTGATAGCAAGAAGTAACCACCAGAACTAGTTTCAAACCCATTAAAAACAATCAGTAATACTTTCACACCACAATACAAGCTTTTGAAAGCCAGACAACAACAGCAGCTTCGCTTCTGTGACTATGCTTCTGAAAATCATCCAATCAGTGAGTCTTACTCAGATAACTCTGAAGCCCCAGACAATGGGCAACCAATCCCTAAATACTCTTCCTTCTGAAAGTCCACCAATTCCCGAGCTCCCCTCTTCTCAAAGAGCCAGAACAAACAGTAGTTCTTAAACTTTTGGTACCAGGCCCTTTTTAACACTCCTAAAACTCACTCAGGGCTCCAGAGAGTATTTGTGTGTATAGGTTAATAAGTGCATTAGTATTTAATATATTGGAAACTAAGAAATCTCAAGATAGTAATTTATTTAAAATAATAAACCCACTATATATTATCATATCATAATTCTATGAAGAAATAACTTTTCAAAACAAATGTAGGAACAGAGTGGCATCATTTTAGATTTTCTGCAAATGTCTTTAATTTACAGCTTAATATGAGAAATTCGGATTCTCATCAGTTTCTGAAACAGCTTTTTGCTTGTTTTTACTCTGCGTGGCAATGAAAAATACAACTAGACAGTACAGTTGGTGCCTCTGCTTTGATCTGTGCAAAGGTGTGAACAGTTTTACCCACCATCAGTTTACAGTATTAGTGCAAATGTCAGCACACTGCAATGGGCAATCAGTATCGTATTAATAAGATATTAATACTCTTGACCAAACTCTGAAAACCACACTGCTACAAAAGATAGCTCTCTGCTTCATTTAGAGAGATGACATCTTACAAGCACACTCTTCTTGCTTAAATTACCAACTATTCAACCTTTCGTTTCAGATATTGAGGGCTGGTCTCTTTCTTAAAAATTATTTTTTTGTTTGACTTTCCTATATTTTTTCTTATTACATTTTTATTTTTGTTAGTTTTTAAGTTATGCACTCTATTTGCGTAGTAGTTACACCAGAAACCTTACCTGCATATTTACTTAAACTCATCAAATATACTTAACCCTCTTACCAAACAATACAAGAAACTCTTAACATCTTCTCTCAACTTATATGCTATTATTGACTAGTAATATGGTTCCATCTTTTTGCTTTTATAACGCCAAATATTTGGACAATACTGCTGTTCAATATTTACTTAAATTGACGCACATGTTTACTATTTTCTTTGCTTACCATTCCTTCCTGCATCTTCTTGAATCACTCTCTTTGTTCTGAAGTTTATATTTTTTAAGTGCTTTTAACTATTGGTAGTGAACTTTCTTCAGTGTTCGTCTCATTCTTGAAAAATGGTTTCATTGCATGTGCAGGTTCTAGGTTGACACATTTATTCAAACACAATAAAATGCTTCACTGTCTTCCAGTTTGTATTGCTACTCTTGAGAAATCAACTATTAGTTTGCTATTCTTTTGAAGGTAATCAACTGTTTCTTCTCTATTTTTTAGAAGTTATTACTGAGGCCTAATTAACATACAAGGACTGTACATATATTAATATAAAGTATACAACTTGATGAATTTTGACATATATTTACAAAATCATCACAATTAATGAACATATCTATCAAGCCCAAAATTACCTCATGCCCCTTTAAATACACCTGATAACCTACCCCATTTCATACTACCCTTGATCTGCTTTTCATCACTATAATTAAGTTTGTCTTTTATAAATAGAATCATATTTTATGTACTCATTTATGTCTGGCTTCTTTCACTCAGCACACTTATTTTGAGATTCATCCATGTTATTTGTGTATCAATAGTTAATTCCATTTTTATAACTATGGGAGGTGATGAATATTAACTAAAATTATAATCATTTTGCAATATATACATATATCAAATAGTCATGCTGTACACTTGAAACCAATATAATGCTATATGTCAATTATATCTCAATAAAATTGGAAAAAATAGTGCTTCATTCTGTTCATTGTTTTAATATTGAGTAGCCTTCCATTGTATAGGCATACTACAATTTACTCATTTACCTATCTTTGAGTTATTTCTAGTTTTTTGGTTATTATAAGTAAAGCTGCCATGAACATTCATGTACAAGTCTTTGTATGAACATATGCTTGCACCTCGCTTGGACTGGAATGGCTAGAGGTATGGTAAGGTGGATATTTAATTTTTTTAAAAACTGCCAAACTGTTTTTCAAAGTGGTTTACATTCCTAACAATAGTGCTTAAGTGTTACAGTTGTTCCAATCCAGGAAAACAGCTGATACAGTCCATCTTTTTAATTTTAGCCATTCTAAAGGCTTTAGAGTAATATCTTATTGTGGTTTTATTTCCCATTTTCTCATAGTGACTAATGAGTTTGAGTATCTTTTCATGTGCTTACTTGACATCTACATATCTGTTCTGGTAAAGTATCAGTTCATATAGTTTTCTCCCAGTCTATGGCTTGCCTTTACATTTTTGTGATTTTTTTCAAAGAGCAGAGTAATAGCTTTGTTGAAGTCCAATTTATTAACTTTCTAGTGCTTTTTTCTTGCCCTATTTCAGAAATCATTACCAAACTCAAGATTCTCTCCTATGTTTTTGTTCTATGAGTTTGATAGTCTCAGCACTCCCTTTTAGGTGTATGGCACATTTCAATTGAGATTTGTTTGTTTGCTACCATTTACAGAAAAAAAAATTTTTTTTTATTGAATTACCTTAACACCTTTATCAAACATCAGTTTGCCATATATGTGTGGGTCTATTTCTGGGGTATTTTTTGTTTCACTGATCTAATGTCCATCTTAATACTAGTACCACTCTATCTTGACTATTTTAACTTTACAGTAAGTTTTGAAAGCAGGTAGCATAAACCCTCCAACTTTGTTATTTTTAAAAATTGTTTCTTATTATTCTGTATTCTCTGATTAGCACGGGAGTTTTGACCTGCGCCATTTCTGACCTGGGCCGGTTCAACACGCCTTAGGCAACCTGGGCCCCGCTCCCGGGAGGTCACCATATTGATGCCGAACTTTGGACACGGGATCCACACAGCGCATTGCAGCCCAGAACTCCTGAGCTCAAGCTATCTTCCAGCCTCAGCCTTCCGAGTAGCTGGGATTACAGGCGCACGCCATTTTAATTTTAGAGTCAGCTATCAATTTCTTCCCGCCCCCCCA
>SJYV01053940.1:579411-598908 GCA_006410875.1 Neotragus pygmaeus | reverse complement strand
AGAAATCTGTATGCAGGTCAAGAAGCAACAGTTGGAACCCATTGTTCCAACATGGAACAATGGACTGGTTCCAAATTGTCAAAGGAGTACATCAAGGCTGTATATTGTCACCCTACTTATTTAACTTATATGCAGAGTACATCGTGAGAAACGCTGGGCAGGAGGAAGCACAAGCTGGAATCAAGATTGCCAGGAGAAATATCAGTAACCTCAGATATGCAGATGATACCACCCTTATGGCAGAAAGTGAAGAGGAACTCAAAAGCCTCTTGATGAAAGTAAAAGAGGAGAGTGAAAAAGTTGGCTTAAAGCTCAACATTCAGAAAACTAAGATCATGGCATCTGGTCCCATCACTTCATGGGGAATAAATGGGGAAACAGTGAAGACAGGGGTTCCAAAATCACTGCAGATGGTGACTGCAGCCATGAAATTAAAAGACGCTTGCTTATTCCTTGGAAGAAAAGTTATGACCAACCTAGACAGCATATTAAAAAGCAGAGACATTACTTTGCCAACAAAGGTCCATCTAATTAAGGCTACGGTTTTTCCAGTAGTCATGTATGGATATGAGAGTTGGACTATAACGAAAGCTGAGCACTGAAGAATTGATGCTTTTGAACTGTGGTGTTGGAGAAGACTCTTGAGAGTTCCTTGGACTGAAAGGAGATCCAACTAGTCTATCCTAAAGGAGATCAGTCCTGGGTGTTCACTGGAAGGACTGATGGTAAGGCTGAAATTCCAATACTTTGGCCACCTGATGCAAAGAGCTGACTCATTTGAAAAGAAGCTGGGAAAGATTGAGGGCAGGAGGAGAAGGGGATGACAGAGGATAAGACGGTTGGATGGCATTACCAACTCAATGGACATGAGTTTAAGTAAACTCTGAGAGTTGGTGATGGACAGGGAGGCCTGGTATGCTGCAGTTCATGGGGTCAACAAAGAGTCAGACACAACTGAGCGACTGAACTGAATTGAAGGTGGAAACTTAGATAATTGATTTTAGATCTTTCTTCTTTTCTAATATATGTTTCAACACTATAAATTTCCCTCTGGTCTTGATACAGCCCATTTTTTTTATCAGTCTGGCTATCATTTCATTCAGTTAAAAATATTTTTTAAATCGCATATATTTCTTTTTTGACCCATGGTGTACTTAGAAGCATACAGTTTAATCTTCATGTATTTGGGGATTCTCTAGTTATCGTTCTTTCATTGATTTCTGGTTTAATTCTTTTGAGGTCTGAAAGAACACATTGTATGATTTCTATTCTTATAAATTTGTTAAGTGTTTACGGAAAAAGAATGAGATACTGCCATTTGTAGTAAAGTGATGGACCTAGAGATTAACACACTAAGTGAAGTAAGTCAGAGAAAGACAAATAGTATATGATATCACTTATTTGTGGTATCTAAAATAGCATACAAATGAACTTACTGACAAAACAGAAACAGGCTCTTAGATGTAGAAAACAAACTTTTGGTTACCAAAGTTAAAAGATGAGGGGATAAATTAAGAGACTGGGATTAACATATATACACTAACATACATAAAACAGATAAAACTAGTAAGGCCCTGCTGTGAGCACAGGGAACTCTACTCAATGATCTGCAATAACCTATATGGAAAAAGAATCTAAAAAAGAATATATACATGTGTAACTGATTCACTTTGCTGTATACCTGAAACTAACATAACATTGTTAATCCACTATATCCAAGAATAAACAAAAAAAAAAGTATGATACAAATGAACTTACCAACAAAACAGAAACAGACCCACAGACATGGAAAACAAACTTACGGTTTCCAAAAGGGAAAAGGGGGAAAGGGGTTAAGTTAGGAGCTTGATATTAGCAGATACAAACTACTATACGTAAACAACAAGGTCCTCCCTATATAGCATAGGGAACTATATTCAATATTATGGAATAAAATATAATGGAATATATATATGTATGCGTGTTTGTGTATATATATGTATATAAATTGAATCACTTTCTATATGCTAAAAATGAACATAACATTGCCAAATTAGCTATACTTGAAGGGGAAAAAAAAAGATGCGTTTTATGGCCCAGAACATGGTCTATCTTGAATGTTGCATGTGAACTTTCGAAGAAATGCATATCCTGTTGTTGCCAGGTGAAGCAGTCTATAGGCATCAATTATAACCAATTGATTGATGGTGTGATTGGATTCAATTAGGTTCTTACAGATTTCCTGCCTGCTGGATCTGTTCATTTCTGACAAAGTGGTGTTGAAGTCTCCAACTATGATAGTATTCAGCTACTTCTCTTTGGAATTTTACTAATTTTTGCCTCACAGTTTGAGACTCTATTGTTAGGTGCATACACATTGAAAATTTTTATGCCTTCTTAGAAAATCAACCCCTTTATCTTTATGTAGTGCCTTCTTTATCAGTGATAACTTTCCTTGTTTTGAAGCCTGCTTTGTCTGAAATGAACACATCTACTCCTACTTGTTTTGACTAGTATTAAAACCGTATATTTTTCTCCATTTACTTTTAATTTATATGTCCTTATAATTAAAATGGGTTTCTTGTAGACAACAGACAGTTGAGTCTTGTTTGTTTGGTCCAATCTCTGTCTTGTAATTGGTGCATTTAGACCACTGATATTCAAAGTGACTACCAATATATTTGGAGTAATATCATACACATTACAGTTTTATATTTGTTGCCTTCATTTTTTGTTCTTATTTTTATCTTCTACTCTTTCTATAATTTTTATGGTTTTAATCGAGCAATTTATGATTCTATTTTCCTTCCTTTTTTAGCATATAGGCTCTACTTTGTAAACTTTTTTTGGTGGTGGCAATGGTCTGTCCTGCATGCTCTTCTCTCTTACAGAGCCAAGAAGAGTTGAATTTTCAGTCCGTTCAGTGTTTCACTTGTTGTTAGTCAGACTGGCAACTTCCAAGCCCCTTAACATGCAGAACAGGAAACCTCAAGCTACAGAACTTTTAAAAACACTTTGATAACTAGGACCAATTTCACACAGCAAACCTTTAGATTATGCACTTGACCCAAGCCCTGGCAATCTGACTAAGCACTGGCCACATGCTCTAAACTGTTCAAGAAAGAAGAGTGTGCATCTTTCTATTAACACAACATGCCTTGCGATTAATTCTTAAAATTTCCTAGCGGGAAGGAGTTCCATGCTCGAACATGGCATTTCACACAGACCTCTCTTTCAGAATATGACACATTATAGTAGTTGATTTATTTCTTTCTCATGTTATAGGCTGAGAGCATAAGGTCTACCTTCATCTTATATGCAGTTTACATAGAACAAGTTTGGACCATAATAAGAACATACTGCTTACTGAATAAATCAGTTGATAATTAAAAACTCTTGACTCCCCTTCTTCCCCCCAACGTGACAGAATCCTAATATGTAATCTTGATTAAGTCATAAATGAATAAAAATTAAGGAAAATAATGCCAAAGACATTTATTTTTCAAGCTTGGTTGTGCCCTCTAAGCTCCACAGATGAGAGACATACAAACTCTTGATCACTGAGCCTCTTTGAAGCCTCAGTTTCTACATCTGTAAAAGAGGATAATAATAATCAATGCAAACTATGAGGTTATGAATATAAAGCTCTCATTACAATACATACAGTAGACACTCAACAAATTATTATTTTCATTTCATTATTATTAGCAGCAGCATCAATACTGTCAAACCATCACTTACAATTCAGTACACAGTAGCCATTTGCTTTAGAAACTCCTTCAGCTTGACCTTGTTGACCGAGTAAAGGTTACAAGGTAAAAGATAACCCCTCAGTTGGTAAGACATTAGAGTTGATCACATTACTCCATCCTCTGATATTACAGCACAGAAACAACATGCTATAGTAAGGAGGTCTAAAAAACCCATTCGAAGTCAAATATCTGAAAGGCGTGAGAATCAGAATAACAGAAAAGATGTGGATAGTGGGTAGTCAGCTAATAACTAGCCCAAAGCAGATAACTGTTAACAGCAGATGACTGTTAACGAACTAGGGAACCTACAGCGCAAGAACAGCAACTGTCACCTCCAGCCTAATAAACCCCCTTGTCGCCTGGAGGACTTTCTTTCTCTTCTCCTTATTTTCCTCCCCCTTTCTTTCTTCACCTCTATCCTGACACTCTATGATTTTTTCTCTGAGTCTCTCTGTTCTTTCTTTTTACCAACTGAAATACAGAATTAATTCATACTCTTAGTATTTATTATACTTTTCAGTAAAATAATGAAAATACGTTTTAAAGAAAGAAAATCAGGACTCAATTCCAGTTCTAATAATTAGCTATGTAACGGGTAAATTAAACCAAACACTTTAGTTTGCTCAAATGGAAAACAGAGATAATAATAGCCTCTTCACATGGTTATAGTAAGAAGTAAATTAAATTTGTAAATTATCTAGCCTAAAACCTGACGCACAATAGGTCTTCCATAAAGTTAATGTCCTTCTCAATTTCTCTAGAAAAAAATCATCTAATCCTTGGTTATGTCTTCCACAGTACCTCTTAACAGAGAAGGAAAGCCTCCCATTCCTTGTATATATTCCCATCATTTTTATGAATACAAACGAACCCAACCATTACAGACATGGACAATGCCGCTAACTACAGAATTTTACACTGCACTGATATAAACTCTGCTTACTCTGGGTCCTCTCCTTGATCTTAAAGATAAGTTGGAACAGAAAATTTTAAATAGAAACATAAAGTAAGTAATGATAATTATAAACTATGCATTTAAGAGGCACTTAAACATTACTCATAAAACAATAATATGAAAAGTATAACACTATGCTTTTAAAACTGGCTTAAAGCTGCTTCAGTACTTTGGACCATGTGAGAAAATTATGAACAACCTCACAGGAATAGTTCCCACGTTAAGGAGTCAACACAGTAGCAGGCCCATTGCCAGCTGCCTCTTCCAACTCATTCTAATTCAGTTAACCTCCTAGCTAGAGACTGACTCAACTCTCAAGTGAATCCCACACTAGTATCCAATAAGCGTTTGTAAAAATAAAACTATTCTAGAGAAAAGACATTAGGAATCGGAACAGACTACCCAAACTTGACTGCACCCAGTTCAGACAGCCATCAGACAAAAGAACCAAAAGGAAAACCACGTGTGGCCACCATGTGTCACTTGACAGACAGCCAACAAGACCCTGTTCAGAGGCTGGTGCGGCTCAGTGCAGCTCTGCAGCTGCAAACCCCAAACCAGATGCGGCAACACCGAGTGAACCCGAAGCAAGTCGGTGGTGGGGGAGGGGGGGGTCAAAAAGCCATACAGAAAAAAGTGTAACACATGAAATGACTGCAACGGGGAGAAAGGGATTAGGAGTTACTGGGTAGCGGGGGAAAGCCATTATTCTATTCAGGTACAAGTTCAGCACCAACAAGGGCTAAAGAGATGAAGTAGACCAAAGTTCTTTAGGGAAAATAAAGAGAGTGTTAAGTTAAAAGCTGAAAATCCAAGGAAAGGGTAAAGATGCCTGCTTTAAGGGCATTAGAAAACCAACTTCAACAGCAAGCCCCAAGATAATAACTGGCAAATGGGAGAGGCAGTAAAGTATAATAATTTGAAAAGAACAACATGGGAGAACCAGCAAGTACTGGTATGGTTTGGAATTTTATTGAAGATAAAACAGCACATTTTCCTTTAAGTTCATAAGAAGATTTGCTATGGCATGCAGTTTTTATAAAACATCAAGGTTCTCACCCTAGAGCAACCAAAGTGGTAGATGGTTACTGAGCCTAAGTTCCAGGAATGCTCAGTTTATTCTCAGTGCTCATCTCTGAAGAATCTGAGAGCACCGCAGCCACGGGAAAGCCCCATAACTGATCCACAGCAGGCTTTTTCTGAGGATAGGCTAGAGTGTGACCATACTTACTGGAGTCCTCCCACTGGAGTAAATGTAGCTTCCATGCAGAATAATACAAAAATCCCAGTACCAGAAAAAGGCAGAGGGCTAGCAGCAGATTGCGTACAAATATCAAGAGTCCCATCTTCACATGATCTACAATTTTCTACATGACCTAAAAAAAAAAAAAAAACAACAAAAACAAAAAATTTAGGTCTTAACTGATAAAGCAATCATCTTACTGATATACTCTACCTTAAAATAAGTATTTATAGGACAATTTCCAAATGAAGAACCACCTGGAATTATCACTGATTGATGATGTGGCATCCTCTGACCTGCTCAAGCCTGGCTCAAAAGACAGCTTACCATCACTCAGCATCCAAGCCAGCTGTCACCCTCGTGTCTCTCCTCTCGCTCACTCCCGACACCAAATCAGTGACCAAACTGGCAATTCCAACCTTGCAAGTAAATCTCAGATCATACCTGCTTCCCACCATCACTCCCCTAGGCCCTGACACCACCATATTCCCACAACACAAATTTCCCTGCCTCCAAATCTGCATCTCCCAAATCCATTTTCCACACAGCACAAAGGGCAGTCTATTAATAACACAAAATCTAACACTACTTCCTGGCGTAAACCCCTCTGCATTAGTATTCCACTGCTGCTCTAGCAAATTACCACAAACTCAGCAGCCTGAAACCACTCAGATTTATTATCTCAGAGCTCTGAAGGCAGCAAGTCCAGGTGCAGCATGGCTCAGCAGGGCCCTCTGCACAGGCTATCCCAAGACCAAACCAGAGGCCTGGGAGGGCTGCATTCCTTTCTGCAGACTCTGGGGATGAGCAAGCTTCCAAGCTGCTCCAGGCTAAACTCAGTTGCTTAGAGCTGCAGGGCCCGAGTCCCCATTAACTGGCTGGTTATCAGACGGTCTTTGCCTTTGTGTTCCTCTTCAGATGTTCTACGCGATACCCTTCAGTCACGGTGGGTTAGGTTCCTCTTACACTGATCTCTCCAACTTCCCCTTTAACCATATCTGGCTTCTGTTTCCAGGCAGAAGAACCTCCTTGCTTCTCAGGTTCATGTGATTAGACAGGGCCCACTTGAATAATCTAGGGCAACCTCCCTATTTTAAAGTCTGAAGCTTTAATCTCATGTGCAAAGTCCCTTTTGCCATGTAAAGTAATATATTTACAGATGTCAGGGATTACTGTGTGGACATCTTTGGGTGTTTTTCCTCGTTGTTGTTGTTTTCGGTTTTGATTGTTTTTTTCTTACAGTGCTACGTGGCTTGTGGTATCTTAGTTCCCCAACCAGGAATCAAACCTGGGCCCTTTGCAGTGGAAGTGAGGAGTCCTTAACCGCTGGACTGCCAGTAAATTCCCACGTGTGGACATCTTGGAGGGACCATTCTCCTTAACACACCCTTCATTAAGTTCTCAGTTCCTGTAAGACAAAGTAATTGCTCCTCAGGAGTTGAGCAGTTTCTGACTACAACCCTATTTACTCTCCAACTACCTCTTGCTCCTCCCAACCTCACTTGTGCCCTATGCTCTAGCCCCTCTTCTTTCTATTCACTGAACAGTTCTTGTTGTTACTCTCCTCAAGGTCTGTCTGGAATTTATTCTCTACCACTCTGCTATTTCACCTGCTGCACATTCTTTGATACTTATCTTAAATGTAACCTCAGCCAAGATGACTTCCTAGGATCACTCTTTCCTACCCCTACTAAGATATCTAAGACACGGAATAATCTATGAGAAATATTATAAATATTACATCCTATGTATAAACATTATACATGA
This sequence comes from Neotragus pygmaeus, assembly GCA_006410875.1. Taxonomy (NCBI): domain Eukaryota; kingdom Metazoa; phylum Chordata; class Mammalia; order Artiodactyla; family Bovidae; genus Neotragus; species Neotragus pygmaeus. The sequence continues at coordinate 591,212 of SJYV01053940.1, read as the reverse complement.
AGTGATAAAGAGTTAGCATCTTCAGACTATATAATTATCCATCTAAAAAGGCCAAAAGACTCAACTGAAAAACCGTTAGAACTAATAGAAAACTGAATGAAGTAGGTGATTATATGATTTACTTACAAAATCCAACAGCTTCTTAAAAACTATACCAGCAATAATCAATTTTAAAAAATGTAAGGGGAGAAAATTCCACTCATGATGGCAACAAAATCTACAAAATACCTAAAAATAAACTTTAGAAGAAATGAACAAGATTTTCACCAAAGGATATAAAAGATCCAAATAAATAAACAGACAGGTTTCCAAGTGAGAAAGTTCAATAATGGAAACATGTCAGTTCTCTTGAAACGTCAGTTCTCTATAAATTTAGTCTAAACCCAGTCAAAATCCATGTTTTTGTTTGTGTTTTTTTTAACTTGAAGTGAAGTCACTCAGTCGTGTCCGACTCTTTGCGACCCCATGGACTGTAGCCTACCAGGCTCCTCCCTCCACGGGATTCTCCAGGCAAGAGTACTGGAGTAGGTTGCCATTTCCTTCTCCAGAGGATCTTCCCGACCCAGGGATCGAACCTGGGTGTCCCACATTCCAGGCAGACACTTTAACCTCTGAGCCACCAGGTTACCTTTTTAAACTTAGATCTAAACAATCTGAGGGCTTCCGAGGTGGCACAGTGGTAAAAGAATCCACTTGCCAATGCAGGAGATGCAAGAGCCTATAGGGTCCAATCCCTGGGCTGGGAAGATCCCCTGGAGGAGGAAATGGCAACCCACTCCAGTACTCTTGCCTGGAGAATCCCATGGATGGAGGAGCCTGGCAGGCTACAGTCCATGGGGTTGCCAAGGGTCAGACATGACTGAGCAACTGAGCATGCACTTACACAAAGTTAATCTGAAGAGTTCATACCCAAGAAGAGTGAAGAAACTTTTTGATGAAATGAGGATTTGCCTTACCATATTAAAACCAATTCAAAGCTATAATTATTAAGCTGGATGGGTACTGGCACAAGAAAAGACAAATAGATCAATGGAACAGAACAGAGTCTAGAAATGAGCTGTCTCAATGAAGAGACACATACAGACATGGATACATACACACATATATAACTGAATTGATCCACATATTTGAATTTACAATAAGCATGTAAGTTTTTTAAAAAGATACAAAAGATACATAGCTAACTGTTGATGTAGTTACCTCTAAGAAATAGTATAGGACGATGAAAAGTACTTTTCCCTTCAGACACTTTGAAATAAATTTGTTATAGGTCACAAGTATTGCCTCTGTAATTTTAAAAATTTAAAAAATCAGACATATGGGACTTCCCAGGTGATCCAGTGGTTAAGACTTCACCTTCCAGTGCAGGTGGAGCGGGTTCAATCCCTGGTAGGTGAGCTAAGATGCCACATGCCTTTCAGCCAAAAAAGAAAACTTAAAAAAAAGAAGCAATACTGTACTAAATTCTATAAAGACTTTAAAAACATTAAAAAATAAAAGTCAAACATAAGCAAATGGGATCTAATCAAACGTTTAAGCTTTGGCATAGCAAAGGAAACCATAAACAAAGCAAAACGGCAATCTAAAGGCTGCAAGAAAATATTTGCAAACAGTGTGACTGACAAAGGCTTAATTTCCAAAACACACAAACAGCTCATATAACTCAGTAACAACAAAAAAAATAAGTAAACAAACCAATTAAAAATTGGCAGAAGACTTAAATAGACAGTTCTCCAAAGAATACATACCGATAGTCAACAGGCACATGAAAAGGTGACCAACACTGCTGACTATCAGAGGTGTACAAATCGAAAGGTCGTTGAGGTAACAACTCACATTGGCCAGGATGGCCATCATCAAAAAAATCTACAAACAACAAATGCTGGAGAGGGTGTGGAGACATGTAAGTTCATACAGCCACTACGGAAGACAGTCAGAAGGTTCCTCAAAAAAATTAAAATCGAGTTGTCATATTTCCTAGTAATAGCACTCCTGGGCATATATCTGGAGAAAACTCTTAATTCAAAGATACATGCGCCCTGATGTTCATAACAGCACTTTTTACAATGGCCAAGACATGGAAACAAGCTAAATGTCCACTGACAGATGAATGGATAAAGAAGAGGTGGTGTATATGTACACAATGTAGGATTACTGAGCCATAAAAGGAATGAAATGATGCCATCTGCAACCAGAGGGATGGACCTAGAGATTCCCGTACTGAGTAAGAAAGAGAAAGACAAATACCATGGTATCATCTACATGTGGAATCTGAAATCCATGACACAAAGGAACTTATATGCAAGACAGAAACAGGGTCTCAGACTCAGAACACAAACTGATGGTTACGCAAGGGGAAAAGGGTGGAGAAGGACAAATTAGGAGTTTGGGATTAGCAAGTACAAGCTGCTGCTAAGTCATTTCAGTCATGTCCGACTCTCTGCGACCCCAGAGACGGCAACCCACCAGGCTCCGCCGTCCCTGGAATTCTCCAGGCAAGAATACAGGAGTGGGTTGCCATTTCCTTCTCCAATGTATGAAAGTGAAAAGTGAAAGTGAAGTCGCTCAGTCGTGTCCAACTCTTCATAACCCCATGGACTGCAGCCTACCAGGTTCCTCCGCCCATGGGATTTTCCAGGCAAGAGTACTGGAGTGGGGTGCCATTGCCTTCTCTGAAGTGCAAGCTACTATATATAAAATAGATAAATGTCCTACTATATATAGCCCAGGGAACTATACTCAGTATCCTAATAAACCATAATGGAAAAGAATATGAAAAACTAATATACATTATCAGTTCAGTTCAGTTAGTAGCTCAGTCATGTCCAGCTCTTTGTGACCCCATGAATCGCAGCACGCCAGGCCTCCCTGTCCATCACCATNCTGACCTTTTCCAGTCCTGTGGCCACTGCTGAGTTTTCCAAATTTGCTGGCATATTGAGTGCAGCACATTCACAGCATCATCTTTTAGGATTTGAAATAGCTCAACTGGAATTCCATCACCTCCACTATCTTTGTTTGTAGTGATGCTTTCTAAGGCCCACTTGACTTCGCATTCCAGGATATCTGGCTCTAGGTGAGTAATCACACATTCGTGATTACAATACATTATAAAAATATAAATTGGTATACTCGTTTAGGAGCAATGTGGAAGTACAGGTATCCCCTGTTTTAAAATTTAAATTTATTTACTTTAATTGGAGGCTAATTACTCTACAATATTGTATTGGTTTTGCCATACATCAACATGAATCCGCCACCGGTGTACCCGTGGTCCCCATCCTGAACCCTCCTTCCACCTCCCTCCCTATACCATCCCTCTGGGTCATCCCAGTGCACCAGCCCCAAGCATCCTGCCCTGTTTTTTGAAAGTTCGATTTACACCACTTTGCTTCCATGAAAACTATGTCATTATCTGTTTTTACTAAATGAAACAAATTCAAAGATTTTTACTTTTATGAAAATAGCTTTCAGTATGTTTTGCATCCAGCAGTTATAGAGGCAGCAAGCACCCAGGGCAGTGAGAGTAGCACCACCAACTTCCTTTTCCAGTAACTGTACTCAGCATCTCCACAACAAGCCAACATGGCTTTGAAATCTTTTTATGAGCATCTGGACTTCATCTTGATTTATTTTGTGCAACTCTTAGCAAGATGTGTCCTAAGGTTTCAGAAAGGCCTAAGAGAACTTGTAAGAGTGTCACGCTCAGCATAAAAATGAACATAATTAAGCATTTAAACTGTAGTGAACCAAATAAAGATGCATTTGCATTGAACTTGCCTGTGTCCACCATTCAAACTGTTTACACTCAGAAAGAATACTGAATGCTGAAAAAGTTACTATTGGTTCTGCTTGTAGAGAAAGTGTTCTCTTTTAATTGGCATTCAGTAACGTTATGACAAATTGGAAAGTCTACTGCTTGAGTGGACTGATGCATGTACAAAGCATGTTGCTTCATTATCTTATATTTAAGGAGATATCAGTCTTTTCAAAAAGATGAAACAGAAAGCTCTGGATGGGGAATTCCCTAGTCGTCCAGACGTTAAAACTCTCATGACCAATAGCCTGGGTTCAATCCCTGATCAGAGAACTTTAGTTTTAACACCACAAGCCATACAGTGCAGCCAAAAAAAAGAATCAGAAAGAAAGAAAGGAAGCACTAGACAATGGTGATGATAGTGCTACAAGAGTAAAATTTAAAGGTACTATGGATGGTTGGATTGGTTTCTGAGGTGAGGGCAGCTTCATAGCTTAAAGGTTACTTGTAAGAGTGCTTTGGCTGATACTGGAGCTGCTGAAAAGCTCCCAGAAGAACAGAAAAAAATAATTACAGAAAGTGGCTATTCACATAACCGTTTGATTACAGCAAAATTGTAATTTATTGGGAAAAAAGTACTGAGCAAGACATTTATTTCAAGAGAAGAAAAGCAAGCTGAGGGACACAAGGCGTCAAAGGAGAGGTTTACCCTAGTGCCTACTATTGACACCAGTGGGGATGGCTGTCCTAAGGCCTCAGATAATGCACTCGGAAAAGCTGAGGGCATTTAAAGGTATTGGCCAGAATACACTTCCTATTATGTTTCATTCACACCCAAGTAGTTGGAATATCCAAGTGATTTTTTTTTCTGAGTACATGACTGGATATGTTAGTCCGTCTGATGAAAAATACTGTTGAGAAATAACCTCGATAATAGGTGCCTTGTGATTATCGATAACTGTGCTGCTCTCCACCTGGTATTACCAGGTATAGTAGTAACATTCATGGTGTGTTCTTACCACCAAATATGACACTGTTGCTGCAACTGTGTGACTAAGGCCTTGGAGCCACAATTGAGGCTCACTATATGCAAAAAGTGTGATGCATCTTATTATGTGCCACTGAAAGAGAAGAAAACTGCAAAGCATCTTTATGAGAGATCGGAAAGACTAAAATATAAAGTGGGCAACTGCTAGATTCACACATATAGAGAATAAACAAGTAGTTACCAGTGGGGAAAGGGAAGTAGGCAGGGGCCATATAGGGATAGGGAAAACAAAAGGTTATTATGGGATTATATGAAACCTTGTGTGTGAAACTTGTGAAAACTGAAAAGCACTACAGAATTTAAAGAATATTTCATTCAGTAAAAAATACAAATAAACAAAAACACAAATTTATTAATTAAACTGGCAACTGCTAACCTTGGAGATACTTTCAACAGGCTAAAAGTCTTACTCTGAGAAATGGCATTTGGAAGAAACTGTGTCCCGAAGTAATAAGCAATTTTAGGGTTTCAAATCAACAATAAGTGTGGCAACAGTGACTACAGCTAAGGAGGCTNTGGCAACTGCTAACCTTGGAGATACTTTCAACAGGCTAAAAGTCTTACTCTGAGAAATGGCATTTGGAAGAAACTGTGTCCCGAAGTAATAAGCAATTTTAGGGTTTCAAATCAACAATAAGTGTGGCAACAGTGACTACAGCTAAGGAGGCTGGGTTTGCAGAAGCTGATGAAGATGTTGAAGTGTTCTGGCATTCTACGACCAAGAACTGACAAACAGCTGCTGCAGCTGCAAGAGTAAAGGATATTGACTGAAACAGCCCCAAAGTGAAGTCATCCACAAACTGAAACGTAAAGCACTTACAGAGATTTTTCACTACGACTGAGTGCTGCAATGACTGCAGAAAAGTATGACTTTAATTTTGAAAGGACATGCAAATTTAGGGCAGGTTTGCAGGACGCTTTGAGTGTCTATAAAGAACGATGTGATATAAAAATATGTTAGGCTAAGCAATCAAGTACACTGTCCTATTCAAGCCTATCACAACAGCCAGAGCAGACAACGAAACTCAACCTTTGACATCAAGGCAGACAGCCAGAGAAGATGTAGATATAAACGACCTGCTTGATCTGATGGATTCAGATGATAATGAGAAGTTGATAAATGACCCGCTTTCCCTTTCTCCTACACCATAGTCTGTACCTCTGAACCTCGCACCCTCCCAATCTCTGACAATTCAGCCTAACACACCATCACCACCACCTCTTAAGCTTGCTCTCTTCCTGATTCTGATGAGTGAAACAATACCATAAATATGTTATTTCTATCTTATACAGGCTGTGTATTTATCAAGTCATTTCTGCTTTCACTATATATTAGTGTTATTTTAGGTTTTAAGTCTTATTTGGTATGCTTTGGTAAGTTATTTTTTGGGTCTGGGAAACTCAAAAAGTTCTCTATATAAATTAACAGTAATTGTTTCTTCACTTTCTAGCACTTCAGCTTATGAAAGGTTTCATAGGAATGCTGTACTTTCAGATGACAAGGGAAACCTACAGCTATTGAAATTTACAATATTCATAGATCTTGACTCACCATTTCTATTTCTGTGACTTTTTTCTAAAGCAACACTTCAACAAATATTTTAAAAGACACATGCATGGATATTTATCAGCAACAATGATTATAAGAGCAAAATACTTGAAACAACTCAAGTGTCGATCAACAGGGAACCAGACAAATACATTATGATACAGCTACACAATGCTATCAATATCACTGCTACCACTGAGGTCACGACAGGAAGTAGACAGCAAAGGAGTTAACCAAAGGAAGCTAAGTGACAAGACTTTCTGCAGCTGTCGACATCTTCTATGGCTGTCTGACAGGCTTGAGCAAGACAGTGTATTTGATTGCTTAGCCTCACACATTTTTCTGAGGCATGTCCTGACAAAGATAAATAGCTAGAGTATACTGCTTAAGTGAAAAACAAATCTTATAGAGTAGTAGTATGTACGTGAATGTATATATGGCCCCATACTGGTGGTAATAAGTAAGGACAATAGTAATATTTAAAATTCAAGTTAAGAAGGAAGCACACAGATATAAGAATACACACCAAGCTGTTGATAATAATTATCTCCAAAAAGTGGGTATGGAGAGGGTATTTTTCATAATATATTCATATATTTAATTTCTGTACTCATGCAAGTAATAAATGTACAAAGTTTCCAAAGTGAAACAGAAACTGGAGGCTCATATTTTCAGTAGCACAAAGGATATGTACTGTGTCCAATCCTCCCACAAAAACAATGAAAACTTTAAGATATAAGCAGCCTGCCCACAAAAAGCAGGTGGTTCTTGGAAAGATTTTTCTTTCCTATTAAAAGGGGACTGAAGTGGCTGATCCCAGCCCTTCCGCATTCCTTCTGTCCTGAATGCAGATGTGACAAGTGAACTGCCACAGCCAGTGACAACCGAAGGTTCTGGTAGACACACGACCAATGGATTTACTATCTGTTCAACAGCTATGACAGTGAGAATGGTTAACTAATCACCTATTTAATTTCTGACTTTTCCATTAAGGAAAAAGATCTACAAATAAAGAGGCAGAACAAACAGTCTAAGGAGGAAACAGATCTCCAGAAGTGGATGACATTCAAAGTAAGAGCTTAAAATAAGCCAAGTAAGAGCTTAAAATAAGCCAAAACAAGGAGGAGCACAATATCCTGATATTCTGAAAGAGATGACATTTCAAACTCACTGCCAGGACAAAAGTTTGACAACATATTCTAGTGGTGAGGCTGTGGGGAGAATGCTCATACATTACTGGTGGTGGGAGGGATTTGGCAATACAAAATCACACAGGCTTCAACACTTTAGCCAAATACTCTCACTTCTAAGAAACTATCCCAAAGTTACACTGACAAAAACACAAGACTTATGCACTGGCTGATTGCAGCACTCTTGTAACATAAGAGAAAAAGTTCTCCAGTATACCTTCAAAAACTATGGTGTATTGACAAAACGTAGGATTATGCAGCCAGGAACAGGAACGTGCTCTTTCTGAATAGCTTCATCTAAATGCCATTAGGCTTTAGGGGCCAGGCAAGGCAGGCATATATATCTGAAGTGCAGACAGAAGGGGCATCAGGCCATCATGAGGTCTGGGAGTGACAGAAGGTGACAGAAGGTGATCGAAGACAGGAGGTGACATGGGACTGACCAAACAGATTAAACACAGAGACTAAGAGGAGCCAAATGCCTCAGTGATGGAGACGTGGGCTGCAGATGTGGAAAAAGGCTGTTGCTGTTCATTCACTCAGTCGTGTCCAACTCTTTGCTGCCCCATGGACTGCAGCACGCCAGGCTTCCCTGCCCTTTACCATCTCCCAGAGCTTGCTCAGACTCATATCAATCGAGTCGGTGATGCCATCCAACCATCTCATCCCCTGTTGTCCCCTTCTCCTGCCTTCAATCTTTCCCAGCATCAGGGTTTTTTCTAATGAGTCAGCTCTTCGCATCAGATGGCCAAAGTATTGGAGTTTCAGCTTCAGCATCAATCCTTCCAATAAATATTCAGGATTGATTTCCTTTAGCATTGACTGGTTTGATCTCCCTGCAGTCCAGTGGACTCTCAAGAGTCTTCTCCAACAGCACAGTTCAGAAGCATCAATTCTTAGGTGCTCAGCCTTTTTTATGTCCAACTCTCACATCCATACATGACTAGTGGAAAAATTATAGCTTTGACCATACGGACCTTTGTCAGCAAAGCAATGTCTCTGCTTTTTAATACACCGTGTAGGTTTGTCAAAACTTTCCTCCCAAGGAGCAAGTGGGAAAAGATAAACTAGAATGTATCTTTTGGGATGTACTGGAATTGAAGGTATCAGTGTGAAGAAAAGGTTTTCAATATATACACATACAAAAATATAAAAATAACAACAGATGTGGACTGTGTATGTGCTTTTGTGTGCATACATGCATGGAAGTCCCAGCTCTGATCACTGAAAGGGCCCAGCAGCAGTCATATCCCAGTGGCAATGAGCACACCTAGCACCTAGATCTTGGTTTTTAAATACCATTCTCCACTATACGATAGGAACTAGGGATCCTTAGAAGAGTGGATGAACTCAGGGCTGAGGCAGAGAGGGCACAAGATAAGCCTGACAGTAGGAAAGTACTCAAAGAGTGACATGTCAAAAGGATAAAGCAGTCGGTTTGAGGAGTTCCTAATGGCCAGATCTGTGGCAATTTAGACTGATAATAACAGATTATGATCCATTAAATAAGAATTTAGTAAGTGAGGAGAGGAGAAACCTCTTCCTTAGAGTGGAAAGAATGTAGAATAATATAATTAGAAAATTATTTAGCAATCATTTTAGGAATAATTCAGCTAAGAAACATCAAAGGATGCTAAAATTAATAAGTAATACTTTGAGAGATGGGACATTTTAAAGTATCTCCCAAAAGAAACTTGTTAATTACAGAGAGGAAAAGAGTAATTTTAAAATGCAGAAATCTGACAGGCACCACCATAAACCAGTTGAAGGATATATGGGGGTTCCTTGTTATATGCTTGCAACTTATTTGTAAGTCTTAGGTGATTTCAACGGAGAAGGCGATGGCTCCCCACTCTAGTACTCTCGCCTGGAAAACCCTATGGATGGAGGAGCCTGGTGGGCTGCAGTCCACGGGGTCGCTAAGAGTTGGACACGACTGAGCGACTTCNCAGCCTTTTTTATGTCCAACTCTCACATCCATACATGACTAGTGGAAAAATTATAGCTTTGACCATACGGACCTTTGTCAGCAAAGCAATGTCTCTGCTTTTTAATACACCGTGTAGGTTTGTCAAAACTTTCCTCCCAAGGAGCAAGTGGGAAAAGATAAACTAGAATGTATCTTTTGGGATGTACTGGAATTGAAGGTATCAGTGTGAAGAAAAGGTTTTCAATATATACACATACAAAAATATAAAAATAACAACAGATGTGGACTGTGTATGTGCTTTTGTGTGCATACATGCATGGAAGTCCCAGCTCTGATCACTGAAAGGGCCCAGCAGCAGTCATATCCCAGTGGCAATGAGCACACCTAGCACCTAGATCTTGGTTTTTAAATACCATTCTCCACTATACGATAGGAACTAGGGATCCTTAGAAGAGTGGATGAACTCAGGGCTGAGGCAGAGAGGGCACAAGATAAGCCTGACAGTAGGAAAGTACTCAAAGAGTGACATGTCAAAAGGATAAAGCAGTCGGTTTGAGGAGTTCCTAATGGCCAGATCTGTGGCAATTTAGACTGATAATAACAGATTATGATCCATTAAATAAGAATTTAGTAAGTGAGGAGAGGAGAAACCTCTTCCTTAGAGTGGAAAGAATGTAGAATAATATAATTAGAAAATTATTTAGCAATCATTTTAGGAATAATTCAGCTAAGAAACATCAAAGGATGCTAAAATTAATAAGTAATACTTTGAGAGATGGGACATTTTAAAGTATCTCCCAAAAGAAACTTGTTAATTACAGAGAGGAAAAGAGTAATTTTAAAATGCAGAAATCTGACAGGCACCACCATAAACCAGTTGAAGGATATATGGGGGTTCCTTGTTATATGCTTGCAACTTATTTGTAAGTCTTAGGTGATTTCAACGGAGAAGGCGATGGCTCCCCACTCTAGTACTCTCGCCTGGAAAACCCTATGGATGGAGGAGCCTGGTGGGCTGCAGTCCACGGGGTCGCTAAGAGTTGGACACGACTGAGCGACTTCACTTTGGCTTTTCACTTTCATGCATTGGAGAAGGAAATGGCAACCCACTCCAGTGTTCTTGCCTGGAGAATCCCAGGGATGGGGGAGCCTGGTGGGCTGCCGTCTATGGGGTCGCACAGAGTCAGACATGACTGAAGTGACTTAGTAGTAGTAGTAGGTGATTTCAAAATCAAAAGTCAAAAAAGAAAAAAAATTAAATTAATGTACATATAAATGTTCAAGTAAATATCAAATAAGAGATTGTGCAACCAATTAAAATGCGGCTTATGAAAAAAATTTTAATGACAGAGAAATGCTTCTGAAGTCGTATTGAAGGAAAAAAGATACAAATATCATATTCTCAACTATTAAAAAAGGAAAAAATTGGAATAAAAAGAAGACTAAGAGACCCATGCAGAGAATCTGGTTTTTTCTGGCTGTGGGAGCAGACCTGGCCTCCTTGCACAGCCACAGAAAGCTGCAGGTTAAGAGCCGCCAATGCTCACAGCCAGCTCTCTTGGGCAGGCAGAGGGCCTGCAGCAGTCCGGCTCATCCCCTCCTCAGGCGTTCATCTTAGCTCCAAGAAGGAAATGTCTCTCTTCTGTTCAAAGCTCAATGCAACAAGCACCAAGTGCCAGGGATTATTACAAGCCACGGAGGATACTAGACAATCAAATTTGGACCCTGCCCTGGAGGAGTTTGACTTCTCACTCCCCATTTGCTCTTTCACCCACCACAATCTGATCTAGCTTCTGCTCCCGCCTGTTGCTCAATAAGTTTACCACTGACCACTTAACTGCCAAAGCCACTGGACACCACAGCTCTCCCATCACTTGGCCTTTAAAGCATCTGAGACTGATAGAGAGTACAGGGTGGTGTAAGAGCTCTTTCTCGCCTTCTTTACTTTAGCAACACCAACTCTTCTTTTAAGTCTCTGTTCAAGTCTCATTTCCTTCAAAAAGTTTTCCTTAAACACTGCCCGACACTATGGCAATCTGTGCTCTGGTAACACCCCATGCTTGCCTCTGTCCTAGCACTTGTAAAATATCTTGTCTAAGGAATTAGCATATAATTTGAAAGATCTATAACTTGGGTCTATGAATCACCTACAGTTAACAACAGAGCACCTAGTACACAGCCCATTCAAGAAATGTTTGTCTAAAGACCAAAAAATGAATATATTTTAATTATATTCTAACTCCAGATACAATATAATTTGCTCACATTACAAAAATATATACTAAAGACACAATGTGTGTGTGTGTGTGTGTGTGTGTGTGTGTGTG
>SJYV01053940.1:554211-579330 GCA_006410875.1 Neotragus pygmaeus | reverse complement strand
AAAGAGAGAGGGTGTGTGTGTGTGTGTGTGTGTGTGTGTGTGTGTGTGTGTGTGTGTGTGTGTGTGTGTGTGTGTGTGTGGTGTGTGGAGATGGGGGTGGTGAGAGGGAGGGAGAGAGCGAGCATGAGCAATTTTAAATGTAGAGAGAAGCTTGACGTGCTGTATGTCTGAGTTTTTCTTATATTCTCATTCCACAGAGAAGGAAATGGCAGCCCACTCCAGTATTCTTGCCTGGAAAATCCCAAGGACAGAGAAGCCTGCCAGGCTACAGTCCATGGGGTCACAAGAGTCGGATATGACTGAGCAACTAACACACAGATACACCCAAGACAATCTCATTCCCCTTCATTTACCATCCTTATGCTGACTATCCCAAACTTGATATATTCCATCCAGATAGAAGACAGTTCCATTTCCATTTATTGAACTTTTCAGCCACATTGTCCAGCTTGTGGGATCTTAGTTCCCCAACCAGGGACTGAACCTTGGCCCCGGCAGTGAAAGCCCATAATCCTAACCACTAAGCCACCAGGGAATTTCCTCTATTTAACTTCTATATCATCATCTAGATGTTTCACAGATGTCTCAGACTTCCCCAGTAAACCCCCTTTCTCCAGTGTGTTCACTATTTCAATAAAAGGCAACACCTTCACAGGGGCCTCTGTCAAAAACCTGGAAATCACCTTGACACTATCCTCCTTCTCACTCTTACCCTCCACATATAATCAATCATCAAGCCCTATGAATTTTATCTCTTGTATACTTCTTGAATCCATCCACCTCTATCTTCACTGCCACCACTATATTTCAAGTCACTATAATCTTTTGCTTGGATGATTACCACAGTCTCCTAATAAACCTCCCATCTCCATTATTTCATATGTGATAAATGTGATATATTACACTTTATAAATTTAAGGTATACAGCATGTTACTTTGATACATTTATATATTGTAATATGATTGTCATTTAAACAATACATACCATATAACATTGTAGCACAATATTGTTGTCTGTATTCATTACACTGTACAGTAGCTATGGGTTTACTATTTGCTAAGTCTGTACCCTAAACCATCATCAGTCTTATCCCCCATCCTTCATCCTCTGTTAACCTCCATTTATGCTCTAATTTTTCACGTTTGCTTTTTAGATTCCATATTTAAGTGATACTGTGTAGTACTTGTCCTTCTGACTTATCTCATTTAGCATAACGTGCTCAAGGTCCATCCATGTTGTCACAAACGGCAGGACAGCCTCCTTTCTCATGGCCAAATAATATTCCATTGAGTGTATGTATCACATCTTTTTTTAATCCATTTACCTATAGATGGGCATTCAGGTTATTTCAATATTATGGCTATTGAGAATAATGCTGTGATAAATAGGTGTGTACATATAATGCATCAATATCCTGTTTTCATTTCCTTTGGGTACTCCCATATCCATTCTTGATCCTCCTCAGTTCATTTTCCACATAGCAGCCAATGTGAATATTATTTCATTCCCAGGTTTAAACTTCTTAACTCTCCCACTGCCCTTAACAGGGCCTGTAAGACTGGTGACTCTGGCCCCTGCCCACCTCTCCTCCCACCTCTCCTGTCATCTCTCACCGCCTCTTCTCTAGGAACCCGCCACAGTGAATATCTCCCAGTGTTCTGAACTTGCCGTGCTGCCTCCTAATGGCTGGCTGAAGCCTCCTGGACCCTACCACTGCATCTAGCCAACTCCCACTCAGTCTTTAAATCTCAGATTAAAGGTTAATTCCACAGGGAACCCTTACCACACTAGGTTGGGTCTCCCTGTTAGAAATGCCCACAGCACATATATAGCCCTATCCATTACATAATGAGCTTATAATCACGAGTATTTACTTATCATGAGTAAAGTGCTTAAAGTATATATTCTGGCTAATCCAGAAAGTGAACATGTCTATTTTATTTACCATTGCATTCCTGGTAGATATTCAACACCTATATGCTCACTGACCAAATGTTCAATCATTTATAGTCTGCTCAAAAAATGGTACAAAACGTACAGAAATCTAGNTAAAGTGCTTAAAGTATATATTCTGGCTAATCCAGAAAGTGAACATGTCTATTTTATTTACCATTGCATTCCTGGTAGATATTCAACACCTATATGCTCACTGACCAAATGTTCAATCATTTATAGTCTGCTCAAAAAATGGTACAAAATGTACAGAAATCTAGTTTAATTAACCATAAAAATTATATAAAAATTTGAACTCACTGAAACAAAATACACCAAACTCTTGTCATTTGTAAAACATCCTACAATGTGGTTATTTTCTAATCTATACCTGGAACAATTTTTACTTGGAAATGTTAAAATTTTGCTGACCTTCAAGTATCAGGCATAATGAATATGAACTCAGTTATCACAAAATTACATGGAGCAAAAACTACAAAGTATTTCCTGAACATATCTACTGTGAATAATTTTGAGGCAAGCTAATTAGAAGTTATTACATACTATTTATTGTCTGGGCTTCCCTGGTGACTCAGATGGTAAAGAATCCACCTGTACTACAGGAGACCTGGGTTCGATCCCTGGGTTGGGAAGATCCTCTGGAGAAGCGGATGGCAACCCACTCCAGTACTCATGGAGAATACCTGAAGAATCCCCGTGAACAGAGGAGCCTGGTGGGCTACAATCCATGGGGTCACAGAGTCAGACACGACTGAGTGATTAAGCACATTTATTACCTAGCTTCCTGAACAAGTTACTAAAAAAGTCATCAGTTTCTAAAATGGTTTTGCTGAATGCATACCTCCTTTTCAGACTATGCATGGCTAAGCAGATTTAAGTAGTTAATTAATGTGCAATACATTAGAGAAGAATATTGCAGAATTGTGCATTTTCTAACTGCAAGTCAATGCAAGGGATAAACTAATATTGCCAATATTCTTACAGTACCTACTGTGGACTAGCCAGAGTTCTTAAAGTTTTATATGATTTAACTCACTGAATCTTAACAATCCTACTAGATTATCATTCTCATTATATAGAAAACAAACAGGCACAGAGAGAGAAAATTCTCTAAGATCACAGAGCCGGTAAGTGGCGGAGTGAGGATTCAAATTCAAATGATCTGCCTTTAATCATGTAACTCTTCACTTGAAGAGGCTATATGGGGACAACAGAACAAAAATGAAATAGAACCAGTACAGAATCTAAATGAGAGTGGAAGAAAGGAAGGGGGAGAGTCAAGGGGAAGTGTAGTAAATGAAGACCACACAACAGAATAAAATTATGTCACAGGACAGTTACAGATTACAGATAATTAACAAAAGTTCTCCAAGCGCTGCCCACTCCCAGAAGGTTCTGTAAAACAAGACCTAAGAGCCAAGATTAAAGGAGAGCCTTACGGAAAAAAACAGTAAAACACCATTTTTTAAATAAAATGAGCACTCAAGTACCAAAAGTGAAGAAAGAAAAATACCACTACCACAAAAGCCTCAATGAAAGAGAACAATTAAGAACTGCTAAAACCACAGTAAGGGTCGTGAAGGCCCTGGTGGATAAAAAATGAGCAAAAGAAAATGAAAAATAAAAATTTTTTAAATATTACCAAAACGAACCCAAACCAAAAACCAAAAACACAATAGCTGGCACAGGAGATCCAGTATAGATATTACTGGTGTCTGAAAAGGAAACCAAGCATATAGAACAACAACAAAAAAAGATATACAAACATGGATAATTAGAGAGAGCTGGGCTGACACAAAGACAGAGTCCTAGCTTCTCCAAGCCACAAGAGCCAAGGTGGCAAGGAAAACCTGAAGATCTCCAAAGGGAATTAAAATGCTAAGAGAATGCTGAGGTTCTGACTACCCACTGTGTGAATTACTGACTTAATTGCCTCTTAGCTCCAAATTCTCTCTTTCTGCTTGCTCTGTGAAAATGGATCTGGGCCCTTAAAGTATTCTCTTGCCAGCTGACATGATGTTAAGCGTTGTGTGTGCAAGAAAGCCATGGCTTCTGGGTTCCAGTGTGTTCCTCTTGGCAGGCTCCTGCAACATACAGGACTTTTCCAGTGGACAGCAGGCAACAGGGAGAAACAGCGGCCAACAGCCTCTCTCAGCACTTCTCCTGAGCAGTGTAAGACATGCAACAGAGTGCCTCTGGTGAGACACCTCTCTGTAAACAGCATTCCCCAGTCCCTGAGAGGCAGATTTCTGGGAAACTCCACCCTGCGGCACCACAGACACTCATCTGTAATCCAGTGATTCATGGGGGTGTCCACTACACCAGTCTGAATCTCAGCCTGCAGCGAGTGTGCAGCAGGTTGGAGAGCTCTTTGTGGGCATGGTAGCTCAGCCCGGTGGTGGTGGCTGCTCCCTAGACCTGTTTATTATATTCTTTAGCGTTCTCTTTACTTCGTTTGACAGTTATTTAGACATCATTCACATACTATACAATTCAACCATTCAAAGTATACCTTCTAATGCTTTTTAGTATTTTCAGAGTTGTGCAAACATGACCACAATCAATTTTAGAATGTTTCTATTACCCAACTGATACCCTGTACCCGTTAGCTATCATTCCCTACAAACCTCCAGCCCCAGGCAACCACTAAACTATTTTCTATTCTATAGAACTGGCAAATATTTATAGATATTTCATATAAAGGGAATCAAACAATATGTGGTCCTCTGTGACAGGCTTCTTTCATATAGCATAATGTTTTCAAAGCTTTTGCATGTCAGTACTTCGCTGCTCTTTACTGCCAAGTAACATTCTATCATATGGACATACCAACATTTATTTAACCATTTGTCAGATGACAAACATTTGGATTGTTTCCACCTTTTGGCTGAACAATGATGCAATGTATATTTATGCAAAATTCTTATACAGACATAGGTTCTCATTCCTCTTGTGTACATTACATGTAGGAGCAAAATATACCCAAGTTATATGATAACTCTATGTTTAACTGTTTAAGGAAATGACCGATTTTTTCAAAGCCATTGTACCACTTTACATTCCTACCAGTGTATGAGAGCTCTGATTTCTCCGCACCTGTGCCAACGCTCCTTATCATCTGTCTTTTTGATGACAGCCATCCTAGTGGGTGTCAAGTGGCATCTCAGTGTGGTTTTGATTTGAATTTCCCTAATGACTGATGATGTTGAGCATCTTTCCATGTGTTTATTTCTTTACTTTTACTAGCTAATCTCATGTTACTCTAATTCACTGTTAAAGTTAATAATTCTTACAGTAAACTTTACCTACTCAAAGTACATGGATTCTCTCTCTTGATTGGACCCAGATTCATATAACATGTGCAGTAGTGACTTTCTGAATAGAAATTAGATGTCGACATCAAGGTGTCAGGGCTTTTTGATGGCTCTGATGGAAAAGAATCCACCTGCAGTGCAGGAAACCGAGGTTTGATCCCTGGGTCAGGAATATCCCCTGGAGAAGGGAATGGCTACCCACTCCAATATTCTTGGTGGAAAATTGCACAGACAGAGGAGCTTGGTGGGCTACAGTCCATGGGGTTGCAAAGAGTTGGACATGACTGATCAACTAACACTTATCACTTTCACCAAGGTTTTAAAACAGAAGAGAGAAAAGTAAAGCTGAAAAATAATCTGTCCCTGGTCAGATGTTCCCTTGAGAAGTAGCTGAGAAAATGGGTAAATATCCAAGGAAATAGAACTTTCAGTTTTGAACGTTTTATTTTTTGTTACAAAAAACCAGTCTTTTCTGAATAGGAGCTGTTTGGTTTAATTGAGTTTTTGCTTATTTGTTTTAAGTTTCTAGACATAATTTTTTATTTGGAAAAGTTGACTTGAGTAAGTCTTGAGGAAATTCAACTGGAATATTTGAAAAGATGACCGTGCTTTGAGCCAGTTGAGATAAAACGGTGGGCACTGGTGTTGAAGGGGGTTCGAAGATGGCATTATGTCCAGAAAACCAGAAACAGAAGGGTGCAGCGAGAGCAGTCAAGAAGAGCACCGAGAGATGCGCGAGGCTGTGTTGCGATAAAATCTGCAGGCCTGTCTGCTGACCCCTGCTGCAAATGGTATGCGGACACACAGGATGCAGCAAAACCACAGAGGCATAAAAACGTGTATGTGAATTTTAAAACTTTAAATTTAAGATAGCGCTTTCTCTGGTTCACGAGAGAGGATACCAGGGGAAAATATAAAAAGGGTTTTTATTGGAACTGCCAAGTTTTGTTTAAAAAAAGAAAAACAAACGAACTGAAGCAATGTGGTATGTTAAGATTTGGTATAATGATATTATTCGGTAAATAATGGATATCATTATATTGTTCTGTTCCTGTAGGTGAAAAGTACATCATTAGAAAATATGAGATAAATGTTTCATTGCTATTATATCTCTGAGACTTTAGGTGTCTTAGGCCTATGTAGTAGTTCCACATTGTTCATCAGCTCATATCTTCTTTCAAAAAGGGTAAGAAAAGAAATATAATACTACAGAATAACTATGCTGGAACCCTGCTGGAAGCTATGCCATCTTAGCAGCCCAAGCAGAAGCCATTATTACACATCTGAGTACAGCAGAAGGAACAGTGGCGCTGCCCTCGAGAACAGTGTGATGCACGCAGTTAAACTGGCACAGACATTATGAGGTGGTGCGAATTAGTAACTGTCCGAGAGGTTTCAGAAAGGCTGCAGTAACAAAGCTGAGACAGGCCTTAGATGCTGTGCTAAAGGGGTAGAAATGAATCCCACTGGCAACGGAGAGCCAGTGACGGCGTTAAGAAATGACAAGATCACATCTGCATTTTAGAAAGATCGTTTGAGTAGGACAGCCTGAGGAAGGCCAAGCAAGGGCGAGAGGCATTTGTAACAGCCCAGACCACCTGCTCTCTAGAGAAGGAGCATCTCAAAAGCACTCAAAATAATTCACGGCCACCAAAGAAAATACCAGAACTCCTGTCAGTAAACTTATATTTAACTTCAGTGGACACTGGCCTCCCCGAACAATCTCTCTGTCAGACATTTTGGGGCACATGAGGTTCAGGAAGAATCCTCAAGAAGGGTGTAAGTTCCATAGCACGGGAGGCAGTGGTACCATCACTTACCACCTGCTTCGTGGCATGGTGAAGTTCATGCAATACAAAATGGCACCAATGAGGTTAATTTCATAAAAACTGGATCCTATTTAAACAAACAGGATCATAACTAAACTTGGCAATGAGATGGTTAGTAACCATGAAACTTTTGTGCCTCAAAGAAGTTCGCTGCTTACCATCTGGCCAAGCAAGTATGCATAAGATTTCCAGGACTTAAAGGGCAGTTGTTTATTTTTCTTTTACAAATATTGGTGTTCCAAATCTTTTCAACTTTTCTGGGATGGCAAATGTCTGTTAATTGTATGGCACCCAGAGGATTTTTCCCAAATACACACATCTGTCCTTTCAAGGTGAAGAACATGTCTTAACAAAAGCTGGAAATTAGTTTGGTTTTTCTTTTTTTTAGGGGGCGGGGGGTGGCGGTGGTTTGTTTTGTTCCTTAAGAAACTGTTGAGTGCATTTTGAAAACAGACATCTGGCAATGTTTCCATCCTTACATTATTGTGTTGCCAAAAAAGATGTAGAAAGGTCCATTATAAAAACTCTCATGTTTCCATGTCAGCAGTTCTCAAATTGTGGTCTAAGGACCCTAGAGAGTTTCTAAGGCCTTTTCAATGGATCCATGAGTTTAAAACTATTTTCACAGTAATTCTCAGACATTATTTGCCTTGTTCACTCTCATTCTCTCACAAGGGTCCAGCACAGTTTTCCAGAGGCTATAAATATGATGACATGTAACCATATCATTGTCCTCACAGTTAATGGGATGTGTGCTAGTGCATTCTCGTGACTTAAAATCTCAGTAATTTTTAATACATTAAGTATCAAAAGACAAACCCATGAAATAAAAGTTCTTTAGGGTTGCAATAATTTTCAAACTTATAAAGTGGTCTTGATATCAAAGACTCTGAAAAATCACTGCTATATACTTAAAATTTAGGAATAGAATATTGAAATCCTGTATATTAACGTATTTCAAACACAAGGTTTCCATGGATTTTTAAGTCATGTCGGAAAATATAAACATGCCTTCCTTCTATCACTTTGTAAAGAAAACCACAAAAGAGAAATTTACTGACATAGATGAATTCTGTTAAGACAAGGTGATAGATAATATTTAATTAGAATAACATAAATTGTGTAGAAGTTCATAGCGGAGGAACTCCTGTCAGCCCGGATAACCAGGGAGAAGCTGAAAGGAGAACAAATTAGAATTAAACCTCTATTATCATCTTTACAAATATATTCAGAAGAAGACTGAGAAGGAGCAAAATTTCAGGTGGACAGAGTCACAATGATGACGACAGGCAGAAGGAGAAGCACATGTATTTTAACATCCCAGGCAGTGAGCACATTATAACATGAGTGACAAGAGTGTATGCAGATGCGTGTATCACTTCTGGGTGAGGGCTGGGAACAGCTGAATAAACATGTACAATTTGTTGGCATTTAAAGAATGTTTAAATTGGTATGGTATTCATATCGACCAACTCTTCTCTTCCTGATCTTAGGATAATTCCCTCACGCCCAACCCACAAAATTCAGCATTTCAATTATTTAAGATGTATTAAAAAAAAAAAAAAAACCATAATGTTGGCAGTGGTTATGTCCAGGTGGTGGGAATTTAGGTTAACAATCACTTACCATGAACCAGGGAATATACTAAGCATTAAGAATCTTAAAACAATTATTTTTATTATAAGAAGTCCCTTAAGTGTCTAACAGTACAGGAGCAGGCTTTTTACATCTATTTGCTCAAATACTCAGAACCACCTTGCAAGGTAGGGATTTTTTAATCCCATTTTACCAGTTTGAAAAACCAAGATGACACAAGAGATTCTGAAGACTGTCCAAGGTCACATGGTAGACACTGGTGAAGCCGTGATGGAAACCCTGGTCAGCTGACTCCACCCCAGGCAGGACGTGTACACACCCCTCCTACTACTGCAACAGCCTAACCGGGAACCTTCCCTCCAGCCTCCCCTTATTCTAAGCTCTCCTCATCCAGAGGTAGATTATGATTCTGTGTAGCAGACATGGTACTATGATTGCAAATCTCCTAAGTTTCCATGGCAGGGAAACAGGACATTCGCTCCTCTGGTGTCTCCACACACACTGACCTTCCTAAAAGGCAAAGCTGGTAAAGTCATCTCCCACCTTCAAGTACTTCAGTGGCTCCTCCTCAGTCAGGATAAACTCCTGAACTCACAAGCCTTCACAGCCTGACTTCTGCAGCCTCCACACACTCCCCAACACTGTTCTCCTGCCATTCAAGCATCTTCGGGATGCAGCCACACTCTCTTGTATTTCTAGGTCATTACACACATTGTTTCCTACCTGAAAAGTCTTTTAAACCTACATCTACTCAGCAACTAATTAGTTATCTGAGACTTAGGTAGGTGTGAGCTTCTCCAGGAAAATCATTAATTATACTCCCTGTGTGACATCAGGTTCCCTTTTAGGAGATCCCACAGGACCCCCAAACACAGCACCTTACAATGTATTCTAACTGACAGTTCATTGGCTTCTGGTCCTACCAGACTACAGGCTCTTTCAGGCCTGGGATATGCCTTTGTATCTGCAACGCCATGGCCGATCACCGAAGCTAGTAGAGAGCTCACGTTCAATAACTTACTTGTGGGATGAGTAGAGGACCTAGTACAGTAGAACAGACAGACACATATAAAACCAAGTGAAAAATAAAATAGGATACGTGTGAAAAGACGAAAGGTGAGAAAGAGAGTGTGGCAGGATGCCAAGGAAGTAGAAAAGGGTAGGAAAATCTGGAGGAATCCTGGAATTTCCTTACCTGATTTCTCAAAATTTCTTCAAATTCTGAGGCTGCTGCCAATGAATATCATGACCATGAGTGCTTATTCTGAACGAGGTACTGGGCAAAGCACTTTATAGAAAATGAACTCATAACCACCCTATGCATTTCACTGATGAGGAAACTCGGACTCCAGAATCAAGACACTGGCCCAACGTTAGACAATCAATGGCAGAAGCAACATTTCAACCCTGTTTTCACTTTTGGAATTCTCCAGACAAGAACACTGGAGTTGATTGCCATTCCCTTCTTTGGCAGATTCTTTACCATCTAAGCCACCAGGGAAGCCCAAAAGTGAAATCCCCTCCCAAATGCCAAAGTTTGATAGCCTTAGTTTAAACCCAATTAAACCAGTAAGGTTGAACTAGGATCTTTTTAACCATTCAAGTAAAAATGTACCTTATTATACACCTTCTGGCTTCTTAAATTGTGTATCTTGAATAAAACTTAATTCTTTATGGATGCCTCAGGACCATTCCTGAATTCATCTCTGATGGTGCCATAAAACAGTAATGCCCTAAGGAATAACTGGAAAATCAAACTACTGTCTCGGATGGTAAAGAATCCACCTGCAATGTGGGAGACCTGGGTTCAATCCCTGGGTTGGAAAGATCCCCTGGAAAAGGGAATGGCTACCCACTTCAGTATTCTGGCCTAGAGAATTCCATGGACAGAGGAGCCTAGCAGGCTACAGTCCATAGGGTCGCAAAGAGTCAGACAGGACTGAACGACTTTCGTTTACCCTCATATCAGCAGCCTCAGCATGTTACAAGCGCTACTCTGCTTGTAGTGGAGCTCTGACTTCCCTGTCCATTCTCATTCCTTGCCTCCTTAGAGCTACTATTTCTTGCTACTGTCAGTATGTTTCTCTCTAGTAGTGCATCTGATTTTGCTACTTCTAATCTTCCACAGGCTGGGCCGTGGTGCTCATAGAAGATGTAGCAGTCATTAGTGCTGTCCAGCACTCACTTCAGGCTCTTTGCTTTCCAGGCACATGCTGAAGACTGCAATTCCCTGCCATTCCTTAAAATTAGGCATGACCATGTGATTTGCTTTAGCCAATGATATGGAAATGAAAGCGACATGTGCCACTTCAGGTCAGATATTTTAAAATCCAGTGTCTTCTGATCACCATCTTCTACTTCATCAAAACGGTCATGGAAAACCATATTAAGAAGAGTTTCTATCAGCAAGGACCCCTAACCGAAAGGAGCAGAATCACCTGTGTAGTCCTGCTGGATGTGTGGCATGAATGAGATGTCAACTTTCGTTCTGTTAAGCCACTGAAATCTTAAGGGTTTTTGTTAATGAAGCCTAATCGAAGCTATCCAGACCAATACATCAGCTTTCTCAGTAAGGAATTCTCTCACATAAGTAGCTTTATTTACAGATTTTATGATAAACATTTTGCTTGCACAAAGAATTTTCTTTGCATCTATCTTGGTTCAAAGCTGTGTTCAATTTAAAATATATTTACCAAGTACCTACTATACACAAAACACTGTGCTAGAAGATGAAGATAATTCACGTCTTTAAAAAGTTTCAGTTTTATGTTGGCAACTGGGGCAAAAAGGCAGATTCTAGTGTTATAATTGTTTAAAGGGGGAACTAGTCCCATGCCTTTTCATACTGTTCATACTGTTCATGGGGTTCTCAAGGCAAGAATACTGAAGTGGTTTGCCAGCCATGAAATCAAAAGATGCTTACTTCTTGGAAAAGAAGTTATGACCAACCTAGACAGCATATTAAAAAGCAGAGACATTACTTTGCCAACAAAAGTCCATCTAGTCAAGGCTATGGTTTTTCTAGTAGTCATGTATGGATGTGAGAGTTGAATTATAAAGAAAGCTGAGCACTGAAGAATTGATGCTTTTGAACTATGGTGTTGGAGAAGACTCTTGAGAGTCCCTTGAACAGCAAAGAGATCCAACCAGTCCATCCTAAAGGAAATCAACCCTGAATATTCATAGGAAGGACTGATGTTGAAGCTGAAACTCCAATACTTTGGCCACCTGATGTGAAGAACTGACTCATCTGAAAAGACCCTGATGCTGGGAAAGATTAAAGGTGGGAGGAAAAGGGGACGACAGAGGATGAGATGGTTGGATGGCATCCCTGAGTCAATGGACCTGAGTCTGAGTAAACTCCAGGAGTTGGTGATGGACAGGGAGGCCTGATATGCTGCAGTCCATGGGGTTACAAACAGTTAGACACGACTGAGTAAATGAACTGAAAAGAAGCACTCTGGTAAATATAATCTCTTAAATGGAACTCGTGTTTCTGGCTTGAACTTTCACACTAAGTTATCTCAAACCCAGTCCAATTCAGCAAGACTCAGCCATATTGAATGTTTGGCCAAAACTACCAGTTAGTTTAGTCAAAACATTAAAACACTCAATAGACAACTATCACTGCCAGTGAAGACATTTTTTTCAAGGAAAAAAGTTATTAAATCCATTTTTATATTTAATATCTGTTCAGTCAGTTCAGTTCAGTCACTCAGTCATGTCCAACTCTCGTGATGGACATTTGTTGGTAAAGTAATGTCTCTGCTTTTGAATATGCTATCTAGGTTGGTCATAACTTTTCTTCCAAGGAGTAAGCCTCTTTTAATTTCATGGCTGCAGTCACCATCTGCAGTGATTTTGGAGCCCCCAAAAATAAAGTCTGACACTGTTTCCACTGTTTCCCCATCTATTTCCCATGAAGTGATGCTGTAAGAAAAAAACTGTTAGCACTCTGTTTTTTCATGGGATCAAGTGAATAATAAAATAAATAGATGATTATTTTTCAAATTTTTTTTACTACATTTCTATACTATATCAAGTACAAGCCATTTGAAAATTGAATCTGTTTAAATGAACCAACGAATATAAAGCTGTCCAAGAATTTTAAATATTTCTGGAGAAAAATGTTATACACTTAAGTGATGCATTTGCATCACTAAAACCACTCTTAACATGAATGCTAGGAATTGTATTTCCAGATAGTTTTCTTCACAAAATAAAAGATGAAAGCACAACTGAATTATTTTAAACAAAACAATAAAACATCACTAGTTCAGTAATTAAGAATACAGTTATAAAATACTTATTAGGTATTAGGTATTGTTCTAAGAACTTTACATATATTAATTCACTTAATCTTCTCACCAACCACAGCCCTTGGTACTAATCTTATCCTCATTTTATAGGTGACAGAATTGAGGCAAAGATAAATGAATGAAGTGCCCAATGTCATTAGATAGTTACTAAGTGACAGGGCCAGGATTTGAAGAAATTGATAATATGACCATACTTGCAGAGGAAATTTCAATTTAGTTCAGAAAAAAAAAAAACACCCAGATTTTAAATATTAGTGTTTCCTTTGTGTTTGAGCAGATAATGCTTTGGGTTCTAGGACTCTTCATTGCACCATCTTATCTAGGAAACTTCAGTCTTTGCACTTTGATTTAGCCTGATCCAGGAATTAGATAAAATCCAACTTCCTGAGGCTAAAGTGTTTCACCTGTGGTCAGTGCCCAGGACCAATTTTATTATCTTCTGAAAGTTAGTATAACAAACACACAACTAATATCATCTCTGTTTTTTCTCCCCCCTCTCTCTCTTTTTTAAGATGCCTCAATTGGCTCAGAGGTTAAAAGTGCCTGCCTCCAATGCGGGAGACCTGGGTTTGATCCCTGGGTCAGGAAGATCCCCTGGAGAAGGAAATGGTAATCCACTCCAGTATTCTTGCCTGGAAAATCCCATGGACGGAGAAGCCTGGTAGGCTATAGTCCATGGGGTCGCAAAGAGTCGGACACGACTGAGCAACTTCACTTCAATTAGTCATTAAACAATGTCCAGTTAGATTCTCCTTCATGATTTTGTTCGGCTTCCCTGGTGGCTCAGATGGTAAAGAATCTGCCTGCAGTGCATGAGATCTGGATTTGATCCCTGGGTTGGGAAGACCCCCTGAAGAACGGAATGGCTACCCACTCCAGTCTTCTTGCCTGGAGAATTCCATGGACAGAGGAGCTTAGGGGGACTACAGTCCATTGAGTTGGCCGTGACTGAATGACTAACACTTTCACTTTTGTTTTTCGTGATTTTGTTATTGAATATAGCAATAACTCACATGAAGAGGTCTTTTTTTAACCTGACTTGAGTAAAAAGGTACTTCCTACCTGCATATACAGGGGATGTGCAGGGTGGAGAAACAGAAAGTGGGGAACTGGAAGGAGGAGGCGCAGAATCATCTTATCCTCCTTCAACCTCCCNACAACAGGGGCTAGACTTCTTCAGCTCATGTATGCTTGGCTTCTTTTCTTTATTTCTTATAATGCCAGTTAGCTTAAACAGAAAAGCCAAAGCCTGGAGTACAAGACATCTGCCCTGACACAAGTCATTTCCCCAAATTTTAGACTCAGTTCTTTCTGTTCTCTTTGCTTGCATGTTCTCAGAGTTACATCCTGTTTCACATTACTTTTCTCTTTCATGTTTAATGTCTTCCCTCAATGTGCTTTCAAGCACTTTACATGCACCTCTACACATGCTTGTTTTACATATTACCATAACACATATATTTATGTACTTATGTTTCTACTAAACTGTAAGCTCAATCTTTAGAAATCAGCATGCCCTTGCTTTTAAAAATATAACTTTGCCTTGGTACAAATTTACTCTGATCCAACCTATCGGTATTACCCAGTCTCATCTTAAAGTTAGGACTTCCCTGGTAGCTCAGACGGTAGCGTCTGTCTACAATGTGGCAGACCCGGGTTCAAGTCCTGGGTTGGGAAGATTCCCTGGAGAAGGAAATGGTAATGCCTGTAAAATCCCATGGACAGAGGAGCCTGGTAGGCTACAGTCTATGGGATTGCTAAGAGTCAGAGCGACTTCACTTTCATTTTAAAGTAGCCTTCCCTTTTTTGATATGCCTAGTGAAATCCTACTCTCAACTTTCAACCTTATTCCTACCTGCTCTGTAAAGACTTCTTTGATCAACTAAACCCCAACTAATTTCCTTTTTCTGAACACTTTTCATGCTTTCTGAGTTTATCTAGTGTTCCTTCATTTTGTTACCTATACCCCTCTACCATAAAATTATGGGCTTCTCTGGTGGCTCAAAGAGTAAAGAATCTGCCTGCAATGATGGAGACCTGGGTTCAGTCCCTGGTTTGGGAAGATCCCTTAGAGGAGGGCATGGCAACCCATTCCAGTATTCTTGCCTGGAAAATCTCATGGACAGAGGACCCTGGTGTATTGCCATAACAATATTGTTTACAGTCATGACCACACTATTGTGACCACACCCAGAGTTATGTGCCTCTCACTAGCTATATAGCTCTCTCTATCTTTCCTTCAGTGGAGAACATCTATCAAAATACATGAGTAACATTAAGGTAAAATTTTAAAATTTTCTTTAATTAACATAGTCACTAATACACTCAACTATTCTCTTATTAGTAATAAAATGCAGAGCAAACAGAATACATACCATAGCTCTTTATGGAAACCAGTGGTTGAAATCTGGGAAGCTATCATATTTACTTGGCAATTAATGCATTACTAGTTTTTTGTTTTTTATTTATGAGTATAAAAGATGATAAGATAACAGAGGAAATAGGTATCAAATCCATGGTATAGTTCGGTGCTTCCTTAGGGTACTTAGCTCTAGGCTTTAAATTTGACTGATAATTTATAAATAATGCATCTTTTGGTGGTGATAGCAATGTTCTCAGTACATAGGAAATTGCATCAATTTTAAAGACATGGATAAGTAATTGAGCCTTACACATGGTGGATGTCTGCAAAAAAATTATCCCTCCTCCTTTTACCATTCATGAAGTAATTTTTAGGAATTTTTGCTAAGAATCTTCCAGTCTAAACAATTAAAATGCAGCATACGGAAGAATATTACATTCCAAATGCAGTTTTTCAATATTTTTAAAAGTGTCAGAGCTCTAAATCATCATACTCAATTCAAAATGATAGAAAAAGGGTCCTTTTTCATATCCTAATGAAGGAATTCAAAGAATTCAACTATATTTTGTTATTGGAGCTTATTAGAGCACAACAGATCCTGTATAACCTTGTCAAAATGAAATCACTTCCAACAAGCACTGTATACAATAAACTCCAGAGTATTACAGCACCTTTTTTCCAATAACCAGCTTTTCAGGTTAAAGGTATATTCAGTTCTCTACAAATGCAGTGTACAATAATTTCTAACTTGTCAACCTGTTTTGTTTTGTGGCAGTTTCTCTTTTTAAAAATGGCATTCTGGCCCATTCAGATTGGATTTTCGAAACAAAATTAAGTCTAAAGAGTCCCAGAAGCCCAAGCTGCTTGTTTCCTCTCCAAGGACTAGTATTCAATAGGGAGAAAAACTGCTACCATTTAGTCTGGATTCCATGTGTCTACTTCCTTTCCACTTTCTGTCACTAACTTCCCTAGATGGTCCTGGGATAATCAAGAGTGAATCCAAACCAAGGTTTATTATTGGAGATACAGAAGATCATTAGTGGAATATTGTTGGCCAGAACTCGACATATTAATATAAGAAGTATCTTTCTGATAGAAATTATTCACATTTCCTAATTTTAAAAATAATAAGGCATCTTAAACTTTACCAATAATTACAGTGCCATTGGAAGCAACTGTAAGAGGAAAAGTTTACTGTATTTGCTTTTTTTGCCTGTGCAGAAGACATTTATCTGTTCCCATTATGTTCAGCCACTTGTAACAGCCTATTTGGATTAGAGCATAAGAATGGATAACAGCATCAGGCTCTTACTTAAATGACTAACATCAGGTTGACAAGGCCTCAACAAGCCAGAGCTTGCCTGTTCCTCCAGACCCATACAGTAACCTCATCTGCTTCATAAAAAGGAACCCTTTCAAAAATTAGATTTGAATGCCT
This sequence comes from Neotragus pygmaeus, assembly GCA_006410875.1. NCBI lineage: Eukaryota > Metazoa > Chordata > Mammalia > Artiodactyla > Bovidae > Neotragus > Neotragus pygmaeus. The sequence continues at coordinate 562,518 of SJYV01053940.1, read as the reverse complement.
CCCTTTTCACTCCTCTGATAGCTCCAACTGGCTTCATGTACTGAATGAAATCCTTATACAATAATTTTAAAACAAGGCTGAAAAATGAAAACTACTGCAATTTTAAACTATAGGTGGCAACCAAAAGTCTTATGTAATTACAAGAAAAGTTGATGAATAATATCAGTCTATTTTTTTCTTTAAAAATATTCTTTTACATTTCATGCTGACAAAGGAAAGTGAAATTTAAAATGGAGGAAAAATTCTTTTGAAATGTATAATTCTATGTTATTTAGCCCCACCTATTTCCATACTGAGAGTTCTTTCCTAAAAGTACTTTGTTCTCAGTCTCTCAGTTGTGTCCAACTCTTTGTGGCCCCATAAACTATAGCACACCAGGCTTCTTTGTCCATGGAATTTTCCAGGCAAGAATACTGGAGTGGTTGCCATTTCCTTCTCCAGGAAAATTACTTTACCAAAAAGTAAATCAGATGGTTTGATCAAATACTTTTTAAGTTCTGTGAGGATGTCACTTTCCGTTGGGAGACTAATAATGATTCCCACTAGAAGAAAAAACTTAAATCAAATGTAAATATACAACAAAGAGTGTTGTATGATGTAGTAAAAAAGTAGTGCTTGAAAAATCAAGATGTTTTCATTTTTCATTTAGGTTCTGTGATAAAATAATAGAGACGTTTTGCCTACAGTTTAATCCTTTTGCACCTGTGCTGCTTCGTCCAAAAAATAGAGTTCAGATCTGGTCTTTTATATAAGTCATTTTGGACCAAGTTTCTTTATTAGTGATGAGTAACAGTTGATTTCCTAAAAGCAAACATATTCACTCAGGAAATTTGTAGATGTGAAAAAATTTTGTATGACTTTAGGAGATTCATTCTGTCTGTAAAGATGGTACAGATTTAAAAATGCAAGGAAGTTCAGTTCAGTTCAGTCACTGAGTCGTGTCCAACTCTTTGCGACCCCATGAACCACAACATGCCAGGCCTCCCTGTCCATTACCAACTCCTGGAGTCCACCCAAACCCATGTCCATGGAGTCTGGGATGCCATTCAACTATGTCATCTTCTGTTGTCTTCTCCTCCTGCCCTCAATCTTTCCCAGCATCAGGGTCTTCTCCAGTGAGTCAGCTCTTCACCTCAGGTGGCCAAAGCATTGGAATTTCAGCTTCAACATCAGTCCTTCCAATGAACACCTAGGACTGATCTCCCTTAGGATGGACTGGTTGTATCTCCTTGCAGTTCAAGGGACTCTCAAGAGTCTTCTCCAACAACACAGTTCAAAAACATCAATCCTTCTGCACTCAGCTTTCTTTATAGTCCAATTCTCACATCCATACATGACCATGGAAAAACCATAGCCTTGATTAGATGGACTTTTGTTGACAAAGTAATGTCTCTGCTTTTTAATATGCTGTCTAGGTTGGTCATAACTTTTCTTCCAAAGAGTAAGCCTCTTCTAATTTCATGGCTACAATCACCATCTACAGTGATTTTGGAGCCCACAAAAATAAAGTCTGACACTATTTCCCCATCTATTTGCCATGCAGTGATGGGACCGTATACCATGATCTTAGTTTTCTGAATGTTGAGCTTTAAGCCAACTTTCTAATTCATCTCTATCACTTTCATCAAAGGTTCTTTAGTTCTTCTTCACTTTCTGCCATAAGGGTGTTATCATCTACATATCTGAGGCTATTGATATTTCTCCCAGAAATTTTGATTCCAGCTTGTGCTTCTTCCAGCCCAGCGTTTCTCATGATGTACTCTGCACATAAGTTAGCTTCATATTGTAAATCATATCTCTCCCAACTTCAAGATAATCTTATGTGTGCTTTGAAAAAGTAATGATAACATGAATGGAATACTACGAAATGCTAAAATAAGTGATCTTTCAGGAGACCAAAATCACTCTTCACATCGAGACTCTAGTATTTAAATATGTCACGCTTATGACTAAAATCTCTCAAAATTTCTCTGCTTGGTTCTGTTTAGAAATGTTCATTTGCTATTATGCAAAATATTTCTTTAGCTCATACTAACTTATATATATTATATAGTATATATATGTATGTATGTATGTATATATATATATATATATATATATACACAGAGAGAGAGGTACACCTCTGTTGGCTCAGATGGCAAACAATCTGCCTGCAATGTAGGAGACTCAGGTTTGATCCCTGGGTCAGGAAGATCCCTTGGAGAAGGGAATGACAACCCACATCAGTATTCTTGCCTGTAGAATCCCATGGACACAGAAGACTGGCAGACTACAGTCCATAGGGTCACAAAGAGTCAGACAAAACTGAGCAACTAACACACACACACACACACACACACACACACATGTTACTATATATATTTCTCATCATGTAGAAATATTTCTAATTTTATCTTTATTTCTCTTCCTATTTAATACACAGATTCCATGAAAGAATAACTATGGGTTCTGGATCTTGACTCAAATATCCTTAAGGTATAATTAAGTTGTGCTATTCTACTATGTTACCAAATTGTATAAGTTGAAAAAATCTGTCAATAAATTGAAGTTATTACACAGCATTAATTTTGGTGAATTCTAATTTTCACATACCTGTTTGTTGTCTGATCAATGCTTACAGGTAATAAAATGAATAAGTTGGAAAACTCAGCAGTAGTCACAGGACTGGAAAAGGTCAGTTTTCATTCCAATCCCAAAGAAAGGCAATGCCAAAGAATGCTCAAACTATGCAAATTACACTCATCTCACAAGCTAATCCCAGGGATGGCAGAACCTGGTGGGCTGCTGTCTATGGGGTCGCACAGAGTTGGACACGAGTGAAGCGACTTAGCAGCAGCAGCAACAGCACATGCTAGTAAAGTAATGTTCAAAATTCTCCAAACTAGGCTTCAGCAATATGTGAACTGTGAACTTCCAGATGTTCAAGCTGGTTTTAGAAAAGGCAGAGGANCTCCAGGAGTTGGTGATGGACAGGGAGGCCTGGCGTGCTGCAGTCCATGGGGTCGCAAAGAGTCAGATATGACTGAAAGACTGAACTGAACTGAACTGAGTTCCATGCCAATGGGGAGAAAAGTAGAGCAGAGTTTCACAAAGAGAGTTCCCATCAAATGGCCCTGACAAATGGGTAAGAATCCACAATTAGAGATTCCAAGGAGTCATTTAGGACAGAAAAAGCAACAAGAGCAAAGACAGTGAGCACAGACAACAAAGAGCAAACAGTTCCAGACTTGGAAAATATTGTAAAATCAAAGGGAATAGCAAGAAGTGAGTTCACCCATACTGCCCAGACCAGGCTGGGCTGTGCTTAATTCAACAGAAGGTAGGAAGCCATTAAAAGCCTAGGCTAGCGGCAGGTAGAAGGAAGGTTCAAGGAGGAGGGGATATATGTATACATATAGCTGATTCACTTTGCTTTATAGCAGAAACTAACACAACATTGTAAGGCAATTATACTCTAAAAGAAAAAGAAAATAGATAAGAAAGAAAACATATAACAAGGTATAATTCCAATGATCTTACCACAAAAAGGTAATTATATAATGTTAACTAATTTTATTGTAGTAATTTTACAATACATATCTGTATCAAATCAAAATGCTGTGTGTTTTAAAGTTACAGGGTTATATGTGTCAATTAAATCTTGATAAAGATGGGGGAAAATAAAAAGTAAAAGTCTAGGCTGGGGAAATGAATTACCTAGAAATGATGATAGTACACAGGATAGATGAAAGGGGGCAGGGGGGAAGTTAGAGGATTTCTTCGATAATAAGAGGGAAAGGTATCAATGGCCCCAAATCAGTATAATGATGGTAGGAACCAAAAGAAGCAAATACTAGAAACAGTGTGGAAGTTGTAGCAATAAAAACTGGCAACCAACTTAACAAATGGGGGAGATGAAAGGAAGGCAAGAATCAGTCCTCAGGTGCAGATCCTAGGTAGCCGAGAGGATCAATTCTAATAGCTGAGGTTACTCAGAAAAGTGACAAGGGCAAACAAGGTGCTGCCATCTGCTTTTCTAATAGCAAGCTCCAGTTTCATCTGAAGAACTACTTCCTGTTTACCCCGTGCTTCACCCAGGACAAAAGTACTCCCTGATTTGATACCATCAACCTTATCTCCCACTTTTTCCAGTAAGAACCTCCTGGAACCACCCCCAAGTGTTTTGGGTTCTCCTCTGCTGCCTTCCCCATCCTCACTTTCTCATTTCCGCAAGTCTCCTTTCTGATCATCACGCATGTATACCTAGTTGAGTTCACGGCTCAACTCAAGCCTCAGTTCTCACGTAAAACCTTCCTTAAACATACAGATTTCTCCTTTTCCAGAATTTTCATAGTACCTACTGTCCTGGAATTCTAGAGACCATATTATTAATGATCATTTTCCTGTGTGCCCTTTATCCACAAACCGTCTCATACAATACAGGTTGTGAGGTCCCCAGTTACATTGCCTTACACACACGTACACAGCAGATACTTTATTGATAATCCAAAGTAACTTAGTCGCTAAGAATTTGCACATCTTTTTCATTAATAATTTGCTTTTATTAAATCATGATTAGACATGTGAAACGGAGATTTCATCACTTAATGTTTCCAAGTATCCTTGAGTTAAGAATCTTTACTCTTAGGAACTGCTACTGCCTTGAGAGATTGTCTGAATACACCATTTCGATCATAAATTTTTGTGCCAGCTTCCTTTGAATCTTTTTGACTTGATAATACATCAATGATCAGCACTCCAAGGTGATTCTGACTTGAAAATAACCCTAATCTTCCATGAGATTTACTTACTTTCAGGAACTCAGTAAGGGCTTTCTTACCTACCTTCCTGTTAACTAGCTATAGTATAGACCATTCTAAGTGTATCGACAGAAGAGTTTGTAAGTTGCTTGTTTGTTACAAAATAGCAGGTGCCTTCATTGGTTCCTCTCTCAATTAATTACAATGATTCAGTTCAGTTTCCTTCCTCCTCTGTGCCGGAAACAGAAATATAAGCGAAGTCCTTAAGGAACTATAAAACGAGCACGCTTACAAAAAGGAGTTAAAAAATATTCGTGGGACACTATCCTAATCAAACCTGCTCTCATCACTGAGATATTTCCTCCTGCAAACAAAATCAGAGAGTAAACAATGGGGAGGAGTGCCAGGTGAAACGAACCAAGAGGCGTACTTTGTCAGCCAAGTTGACCCGGGTTCTCGGAACATTTTGGCAGCTGGTAGAGCAATAAGCAATAACAACCGCTACCCGTACGCTGCTGATCCCACTCAGGCTTTCCACTTTTCCTTGCTCTTCCCACAGCGAAGGCCCGCCTGACCACGTCCCTCCTCTGCACCAAGGTGCGCAGCGCTGCGGGGTCTCGCGCGCAGGTGACCTAGACCGCTCGGCCCGAGTCCAGCCGTCCTCTTCCCCGAGGCCTGGCAGCCCCTACCGAGGCGAGGTCTCCGTGGGACCAAACTCCCTCCCCGAGCCCCCAGTTTGAGCCGGACTTCATTATCTGGAGACCGCTGGGCCGCGCGCGACCCTTCCTCCCCCAGCACCAGCGCACTGGGGCTCTGCGCCCCGGCGACCTGGAACCGCGGCGGGGAGGGAAAGGGTGGCGGCGACCGTTACTCCGGAGACTACCCGCCCCGACGCGCGCAGGACCGGTCCTTACCGCAGCGGGAAGGGAGGCAGGGGGGAGGCGGCGCCAGGGACGACGCGGGCGGAAAGGTAGGGACGACGGCTTAGGCGGGGGCGGCAGCCGCGGGGGACCCCGGCGGGCGCCCACGACGCGGTGGGCCGCCTGGGCGCCGCCATAGTGGGGACGCAGCCGCGGGCGGAGCGCGCGGCCGCGACCCCGGGACGGCGGGACCACCAATCCGGCTCTCCGCCTCAGCGCCCTCTCCGGGGGTCGGGCATTCATGGCCAATCGGCGCGCGGGAGCCGGGCGGGGCACCGGGCTGACCAATGCGGGGCTGCGCTGCGAGCAGTGGGCGGGCGCACCCCAGAGGGGCCCGCTACCACGGGAGCCCCGAGTTCTGCAACCCGCCCATCCCGCGCGCCCCTCTCCCCTCCGCCCCGCCCCGCGCGGACCCGAGCAGATGTGTATAAGAGACAGCACTTACCGTGAACCANCTGCGCTGCGAGCAGTGGGCGGGCGCACCCCAGAGGGGCCCGCTACCACGGGAGCCCCGAGTTCTGCAACCCGCCCATCCCGCGCGCCCCTCTCCCCTCCGCCCCGCCCCGCGCGGACCCGAGCTGCTGGCTGGGCGGGGAGTCGGTCCTGCCGGTCAGGCCTGCTGGACCGACGCCCGGCCCTGCTGCCTCCGCGCCGACGCTCCCTCCGGGTTCCCCGGAGCCCGACCGCCGACTGGAGGAATCCTCCACCCGCAGCTTCACACCCTGGAGGGTGCGCGTTCGGGATGTGGGTTTCTGACAGCCGCAGGGCTCACGGTCCGCCGAGATCATCCCTCGAGAGCCTGTTCTCGGTCGTGAGGGGGACAGGGATCCACGGCCACTCCACGCCGAGGAACGCAAGCATCCGCCCCAGACCCAGGCTGAGACCCGAGGCTGTGGACCTCCACAGGTTGGGCAACCCTGCCCAATCCAGTGGAGTGAAGGGGTACAGGGGTCGCTGGCTGCCCTTCTTACTACTTTGCAGACTCACACGTTAATAGCCTTTAGTTTCTGTTCCAGGATCTATCCGCCCCATTTCGTCTACCCTTGGCAGCTCCGGAGAGCCCAGCTTTCTCCTACACGACTAGGGCACAATTTAAAACACAGTTACCCCTCCCGGGAATTTACGGGATAGGAAGACCTGTCCGGTTGCGATCTTTGGTTGCCAACCCTGACTTTACCTCACCAAAGGTGGGCAAGTTTATTCTGACAAAAAGGCTTCTGAGGGGAGCCCGGTGAGTTGGTTGAGGCCTGGGCCTGACTGCAGGCACAAGGGTCTGTTCTGTGGGAGTTGAGTTTCATCACCTCTTTAAACTTTTATGTTTCCCAGGGGATTATTACATTCGACCAAAACAAAAATTTCTAGAAAAATAATCAGCTGTTGAGAAAGAACTGCTGGGGTTACACCAGGGACTTCCCTGCCTGTCCTGCAGCACCCTGGGGATGGTAGGTCAGTGAGAGGGAGGAAGGTCCTAGACCCTGCAAAGTCTGGGGAAAGTTTCCTTCCCGCCAAAGATGTGTGTTCCCAGGGCTTCCCAATCCATTAAGGCCTGGCTCTGTCCACTCTCCCCTGGGAATCTTTGGGTGCTGGACAAGAGTCAACCTCCCTTTTTCTTGGCCCTAGAAGACTGGCAGAACAGAAAAGAATCTTTGAAAGCTGCTGCTCCTCCTCTCCCCACAGACACCAGAGATGGGAGCCACCTCCCAAGCCCAGGACACAAAGCAGCACTGAGTTGCTGAGCTGACCCAAGACTCTCCCACACCTGCCAGAGCGAGAACTAGACCAGCTGGAACAGCTCTGCTGTGCCCAATTCACCAGTCCCTCCCTGCTCAGTTGCTGCTCTATCCTTGTCCACCTGGACCTTAGGAACCCACCACTGGTCAAAGGAACTGGGTCATCCTCCAGAAAGTGTCTCACCAACCTCAGGCAGATCAGAAAGGTTTCAGGACCCAAGGGAAGCGGGACAGGGGGCCATCTCTTGCTCTTCAAGTACCTAAAATGTCCTGCCTTCTTTCAAGCTGATTCTACAGTTTTTATGGAACAGACACTGGTATAAACTCACATCTGCTCAATGAAGTTAGCAAGTGGGGTTGAGATGAGAAGAGATCAAACTCACTTCTTTCTACAGATTCTGGAAGTGGTCTGGTTCTCACTCTATTAGCTTTTCCAGCCCATCTCTAAGGCAAGAGAAGCAAAAGGACGTGCTCTCGGCCAAAGGGCCTCTTCTCCCCAGGTCCCCATTACACAGAGCCGAAGGACCAGAACTTGACAAAGAGTCCATCTCTTTAGGAGGGCCTTCAAGAGCCTTCTTAAAATGCATGGCCCTGCTCCAGAGCCTGTGGACTCTAGGTACACTCCCGGCCTGACCCTGAGCCATCAGGCTCCTTGGGGCAGACACAACCAATCCTCTGCTCAACACATTTTATTGCTAAGGACAAGGTGATGCACCAGTTTTCAAAATAGTTTGGTTTATAGCGTTCATACGTAACAAAAAAACGGGGAGTATTATAAATCTGATTCTTGTATACACAGGGTATAAGTGTGAAGCCCTCCAATCCTGGGCCCAGGCAAACAAATTCATGAGGAGCAAAAACCTGTTTAACACCTTCAGTGTTGCCCTCCAGTCCCACCCCCACCCCCAAAATCAGCTC
>SJYV01053940.1:541286-553861 GCA_006410875.1 Neotragus pygmaeus | reverse complement strand
CACACACACATAAATAGAAAAGGGGTTAGGGGGGCAAGCACCAGCACCTCTGCCTAGCTGGTGCAGGTGATCATTAGGAAGCTAAGTCCGAGGCAGGAACAGGGTAACCAGCCCGGCCAGCACAGTCGACCCATTGCAGACTGGGGCCAGTGCAGCCACAGCACTCCAGCGCTTAGCCCGTCAGCTGGGAGCTCGTCGCCCGCTGCCACATGTCCAAGAAGGGCTCGTCCTTGCACTACAGCGGGATGCGACGAGGGCAGGGTGAGAAGATGATGGGGTTGGTTAGTTCATTCCTTTTCATTTTACAATTCACTTTAGAGACTACAGAGTTCCAAGTGTCTGCTGTGCTGTGGAACCCCAGAGTGCTTTCGCCTTGTTGACTGGGACTCTCTCAGCTGCTGGAAGCACCTACTCCATGATGGCCCGGTATAGTGCAGGCTCGATGTAATCTTCCCGGTACCTTGAGTTGATAACTCGTTGCCGTTTCTTCTCCTGCTTAACCTCTTTCTCCGTGAAAATCTCATTGAAGCGCATGTCTGAGGCTACTGACTATAGAAGAATAGGCAAGCCAAATAAATGAGCACTTTGTGGCCAATGCCCCCACCTCCCGAATGAAAAAAGGTCATGTCCTTGCTTTGTTCCCTCCCTCCCAGAGGGGAACCAAGAACACACAGAAACACACTCACCAGTCTAGACTTGACTCTCTTGGGAAGCTCTTCATCCAGCGTGTACACATCATCTCTCTTAACCACAAGCTGTGAGCCATCCTCAAACTCCACCTACCAAGGAAACAAAGGCCTTAAGCTAAGATATCCTGTCGCTCCCTGGTCCACCATGCACAGTGGCCATTTCCTGCAGACACAGGAAGGGTTTAGAACACTGAAGCAAGGCCTGCCATGTCTGAAGCCATACCCAGCAGACTGGACACAGGGCAGCCCCAGCTCTGAAAAGGGTTGTGACCGATACCTTAAGCTCTCCTCTCCCAAGAGCAAAGACTTGCCCTGCCTCTGGCTCAAGAGGAAACACTGAACTAATCAAGCACCAGTCTCTCCCCATGCCCAGCAAAGCCTTTGGTTACCTGGTACATCTGGATGGGGTGGGAGGCCACAAACTTGGCTCCATAGACTTGGCCGTCTGTCCATCTCACCTGGACTACTTCCCCTTCAGCAGGAGGACCCAGCTGGAGACAGTCCTGACTCTGGGGGAACGGTAAGAAGAAGGGTGAAAGGGAGGTCCATTTGAGAGACCTGCTTAGTCTACCTGCTGTCTCTGCTGGCTGCTGCTGTTCCAGGTGACAAAAAAAGCAGCTATAATAACCTTAATAAATGTAGAAGACAATGACCATCATCAAGAACCTTTCTCATGCTCCTTCGACTGTTTAAGGGACAGTTCTAAGGGTGCTGCCAGGAAGAAATACTCAAACTGTACTCAACTATTTTAAGAGAGGAGTTCTTAACAGGAAAGTAATACAAGACCACCTGCCATGGGACTTGGCAAAAAAACTTTACCACTTTGACTCCCTACAGAAGGGGGCACCCTAAGGTTGGGTGGAACCCTGGCTGCATTCCCAGTAGAGGGCTTGTTATATAATTTGGTCAGTGTGTGAGCATGCTCATGGCAGCTGAATCATGGCAGGGAGATAACCCTGGCCTGGCTGTATCACCAACACCTGAGACACTGGAGGCCCACCTGGACATAGTCCTAGGTTTTCTACCCTGATGGGTAGAAATGGGAGAAGGTGTTTGGGGACATGGCCCAAAAAATACAACTTGGAGCAGGAATGGGACAGAGTCTAAAATACCAAATATCTTAAATTCTAACTGCTGTTTCCCATTTCCACTCATGACAAGAGGAAGGTTCTACTGCCAATTCATTTATTGAATAGAAATGGCTTTATACTGTATTTCCAACTCATTATTGACTAGTTACACAATAACTATATTGTGTTATGAATTCAACAATTAAACAGAAAGCACTGCCTCACAAAAGAATCTGAGGTGGAAGTTTTAACTAGTCAAATATATGATCTTTGATAAATCACTTAAGTTCTCATATATTCAGTTTTCCCTCCGATAATAGCAGTTCTCAAAGTATGGTCTGCACACTTTAGGGAGATTCCTGAGCCACCAGCAGGGAGCAAGCAAGGGCATGATAATGTTCACAATAATATTAAAACATGAGCCTCTTTCACTGTGCTGACATTTGCAGTGATGGTGTAACACCCAGAAAGTGTGCGATCCTGGCACCACAGCACATATTGAGGCAACAACCCTGAGGTCTACTACTTGTTACTCCATTCTTAGCCACTGTGTACTCATGATGTAGGAACAAAAGAGAAAAACCTGTAACCACATAACAATGTCCCTTTGATAAAGNGAAAGTGTGCGATCCTGGCACCACAGCACATATTGAGGCAACAACCCTGAGGTCTACTACTTGTTACTCCATTCTTAGCCACTGTGTACTCATGATGTAGGAACAAAAGAGAAAAACCTGTAACCACATAACAATGTCCCTTTGATAAAGCAGAAAAAATTATTTTGTTAAACCACAATCTTTAGGTACATGTGTAAGTAGTCAGAAGACATTTTCTTTTGCGTACTGAAGCATGCTGGCTGTCCTGAGAAAAAGCACAGGGTAACTGAGTTTTTTAAGAAGTAACTGCTTTTTTTCATGAAACACCAGTTTTATTTGGGGGGGGGGGGAAGACAAACAGGTTATTCAGAGTTGGGTACTGGCAGAGATATTGAAAATGAANCATGCTGGCTGTCCTGAGAAAAAGCACAGGGTAACTGAGTTTTTTAAGAAGTAACTGCTTTTTTTCATGAAACACCAGTTTTATTTGGGGGGGGGGGGAAGACAAACAGGTTATTCAGAGTTGGGTACTGGCAGAGATATTGAAAATGAATGAAGTGAGCCTTTTATTTCGAGGAAAACGGAGTGACGGTACTACCAGTAATAAAACCTAAGCTTTCAAGCACAAGTTATAACTTCAGAAAAGTCATATCACCACCATGAGCTTGATGCTCCCTAAAATTTAAAGACTTTTCTGAGATTTGTGCTACAAATTAAAGTGGTTTTTTGGTACTGTATAATAAAATTTAACAATACCTGAAAGATCTGCATAGCCCATTACACCAACATGGATGAAGTTTCAAATTCACCATGGGTGAAAGATCCATTCTCCGTGTAAGACAGACCAACAGAATTTAAGAGAGTATGTTCACCAAGCTGCCTTCCGAGTCCACACTGCAGCTAACTGTTAAGGAACTACTATTCACTGAGGTTTGGTGTAGTATCAAAGAAGAATGAACACAATCATCTGGAAGGCTATTTAAATACTTACTTTTTCATATCTACGTGAAACCGAGTTTTCTTCATACACTTTAACCAAAACAATATATTCCAACAAACTGGAAGCTGTGACATTAAAGGAGTTTGCAAAATTATAGAAAAGCGGCAAATCCCATGGATACTAATACTTTTTGTTTTACTTCAAGTTGTTAAAAACAATGGACTGTTTCAAATCAATCTCAGTTTTAATTTCTACTAATAATGAGCAAATAGAAAATCACGAGCAAATAATGAGCCTTGTTGGTAACACAGGCAGGTGAGGGGTAACAGACATAACCCACATAGAGCTCTTCAGGGTCCTCTGTAATGTCTAAGAGTCCTGAGAGTTCTCTAAGTTACAGATACCTCCTGCTTCTGAGTTGGTATTACCCGAGTCTGACAGAGACCCGGGTCAAGAACCTAGCCCAGTGCCTGCCAGACTGGAAGAGCATCACAAAGCATAGCTAGTCTACTGCCACAGACACACCGGACACCATCTTTACTGTTGATGCATAGAACTCTGCCTTACAACTAATGAGTGAATTTTTAGCAGCTACGTTGCTCATGTGTGTGGACGTGTTAGAGGAAGAAATGGCTTCATCCCGCTATGCCAGTGCTCAGTCTAATGTGAAAAGGTTGGGGGCTGGATGGGGGAATGGGGACAGAGATGAGCAGCAGGGGAAACCTGAACCGGGTGCTGAGTCCTGAGCCAGAAAACCTAGGACTACGTCCAGGCGGGCCTCCAGTGTCTCAGGTGCTGGTTACACAGCCAGGCCAGGTTCATCTCCCAGCAGCTTCTAGTCTGCCTCCAAAGCCTTCAGCTGTAAAGAACCAAAAGCACACTCCACACAGCTACCCAGAGGGCATGGGAGCAAAGAGGTAACTGGATAATTCTCCCAAAATCATACAGCTGCTGAACAGGTATTGGCATACTGATTTGACTCCAAAGCTTGGGCTCTTCATCCAATGCATCCAAAACCTTCACGGGTTGTTGCTGCTGTTGTCCAGTCACTAAGCTGTGTCTGACTCTTTGCAAAACCATGGACTATGGCTCATCAGGCTCCTCTGACCTCCACTATCTCCCAGAGTGTGCTCAGATTCATGTCTATTGAGTTGGTGATGCTATCCAACCATCTCATCCTCTGCCGCCCCCTTCTTTTGCCTTTAATCTTTTCCAGCATCAGGTCTTTTCCAATGAGTTAAGGGTAAGCAAAGCAAAGTTGCTCAGTTGTGTCTGACTCTTTGCATGGACTGTAGCCTACCAGGATCCTCCATCCATGGGATTTTCCAGGCAAGAGCACTGGAGTGGGTTGCCATTTCCTTCTCCAGGGGATCTNCATCAGGTCTTTTCCAATGAGTTAAGGGTAAGCAAAGCAAAGTTGCTCAGTTGTGTCTGACTCTTTGCATGGACTGTAGCCTACCAGGATCCTCCATCCATGGGATTTTCCAGGCAAGAGCACTGGAGTGGGTTGCCATTTCCTTCTCCAGGGGATCTTCCCGACCCACGGATTGAACCCGGGTCTCCCACATTATAGGCTTACGCTTTACTGACTAAGCAATACAAGCATGTTTCAAATTACTGCAGAAAGCGCTGCTTCCTACAAGCTTCTAGAGAAACCAGGCTACCCTAGTGGCATACAATTTTCTTTGTATAGAAAGACCAGTACAAACACTTCTTTCTGTTTGGGGGCCAAATGATGGCACCATGGGCCAGGCTAGAAAAGGCAGGTGGGCCCATGGTCAGTAAGACCTAGAAGTACCCCTATCCCAAAATGCCCAAGAAGCTCCATGCAGACATTACCACTATGTCCTCAGGATAGAGATTGTCGCTGAAGGAGCCGTCATCAAAGTTGACTTCGTAGAAGGTCTCAGAGGTGAGCCTTACCACCTCACACTGGTAGAAGCGCCCATTCTTATGCTTGCTAATGACCTTCTGGCCTGCGGTGATGCTCTGCAAGGCCCCCTTGGCACGCTGGAAAAAACAAGAGGCTTGGGTTATGCCCATGTTGAGCTGACAGGCCTAGCAAATGGGGACCAAGATGAGCTGGCTCCTCATCACCAGGGAAAGAGAAGCATGAGAATGGAAAGGTAAACGGCATAGGTCTTTCCAGATGGCCACATCCCGGCCAGAACATGGGAAAACCTAGTGCCACATTTCCCCTATAACGTAGCTCCTCCCTCATTCACAGTACACAACTGGTCCCTGTGCCAACCAACCGTCCTGTCTCACCCCAAACTCTCCAGACAGACTCTTGTGACTTCCCTATTGTGAGGAATTGGCCAGACAGCACCTACTAATCCACACAGTTCAGACACACATCAAAGTGGGCGTGCAGCAGGCCCGGGGCCCCCACACGATACTGCATACAGACCTAACCTCCAGCTCTACCCTCAGGGTCAGAGCACAAAGACCGAGCTTCCCTGGATGTCCTCAGCTGTCTGTGACACACAGCTCCTCGTTATAAGGACTCTGCCATCCCTGGGGCCCTCACATCACCCTTCTTCCCATTCTGAACTTGCCCCTGATGCAGATGAGATCCCTGAGTATCTGGCAGCCTCGTGTCCAACCGCGCCTCGCTAAGCGGCCCGAGCGCTGGGCTCCAGCTGCACTGGCCTCCCGGCTGTCCTGAGCACCCGTGCCAAGCGCATTCCCACCTCAAGGTCTCTGCACCTCTGTTCCCTTCCTGAAAGGTTCTTCCCCAGTTCTCTGCACACTGGCTCCCTCACATCCAGGAGGCAACTCAGGGACAACACTGCTTACTACCTCCTCTTCCAGTCCTGAATCCAGCTTTACTCTTACGTCGCATCTGTGAACACTCTATGTTTACTTGTTTCCACACATCTTTCAACCACAGGAAATGCAGCAGGAAGGTAGGCACTGTTATCTCATTCACTAGTATGTTCCCAGCACCTAAAACTGTGCCTGGGGAATTCCCCGCTGCCCAGTGGTTAGGGCTCCCTAGGTTCAATCCCTGGTCAGGGAACTAAGATCCCACAAGCTGCCTGACCAAAATAAACAAAGTTAAAACAAAACACAACTAACTGTGTCAGACGTGCCCAGTACGTGGGTGAAGACTGAATTAGTACAAGAAATACTCACCAGTACCCACCTTTCCTTATAGCACCAGCCATCTACAGCTGCCAATGTGAGGGTGTGTGGATGGCCGGGGGGATAATGATCACTACCACATCACAATCCTGTTGCAACACAAAACTCCTACCCCGTCACCAAAATGTACCTCAGGCTTTTATTCCTCATTCTCATATTGACTATTTTCCCTTCTTCCTAAGTTCCCAACCCACCCTCAAACACCTCTTGCACTCAGGAGAATATCTTTACAAACACGGAGGATCCAGGGACTTCCCTGGTGGCCCAGTGGTTAAGAATCTACCTTGCAGTGCAGGGGATGTGGGTTCGATCCCTGGTCAGGGAACTAAGCATGCCATATGCCACGGAGCAACTGAGACTGCGAGGCACAGCTACTGAGCCTGCAAGTGCCACCACTCCCGAGTCTGGGCCACAACGAACAATGAAAATTATGTCCTGCAACTAAGACCCAAGGCAGCCAAACAAGTAACTAAAGGAGAGGAAGAAAGACCAGTCAGCCAAGGCCTTTTCAAAAGCCAAACGCTAAGGGGGCAGTTTGTCCTCTGGGCTGGCGCTCTATCGTGTCCTTCCTTTTATGACTGTTCTTTACCACTGCTGACAAGTCTTCATGGGCGTCCCCTCCACTAGACTGCAGCTTACGGAAGGCACTCTGGGTCCTGACCTGACTGCCCCCCAGGTGGGGAGCACACAGCGCCGCCACCCCAACAACACGAGGCCCTCCTGAGCCCCCTGCTGCTCGGCTTCTCTCCACGTCTCTCTCTGCTTCTCAGCTGCTCTCCCTGCTTCCTGCTCTACCATCTGCTCCTTCTATTAGGAATCTCCAGAGCCCAGTTTCTAACAGGAATTAGCTTTAACTGTCCTGTTAAATGCTGATAACATCCAAATTTTCATCCAGTGAATCCAACTGCCTCCTGGTACCTCAGCCAGAATGTTCCAGCAATATCAAAGTCTACAGGTCCTTCTCTCATTTTCTATCTCCCCCACTTTCCCCTACAAAACAACCCTGGCCCATCTCAGCTCCTGAACGCAGTTAATACCGTATGAGCATCCCTTCCATCTTTAAGGAAGTAGCCCGAGTCATCTTGAATCCACACTCGCTCACCTCCCCCTCCTCTCCCCATGGCAGTCAAAAGACCCATCAGTTGCACCCACTGTGGGATCCAGCGCTGGCTGTCATCCTAAAGCTCTGCCTCTGTGTCCTCAACTTCTCACCTAGGCTAACTGGTCTCCTGGCCTCGAATTCTTATTCCTTCAATCTTTTCTTCAAACCAGAACAGCTTTAAAAAATATAGCTCGAAGTCATAATACTGGAGAAGTTCCCCTCTCCTAATGGAAGATAGGTCAGACTCCTAACTGAGCGTGGCAACCCAGGGCCTTCCTCCTCTGGCACTGCCTGCCTTTCCCGTACCACCCCCCGCCAGGTTCCCAGAACCAGTCTTACTCGTTCCTCCTCCTGAGGCTCGCTCATTCGGTTTCTGAAGACTTGAACAGCATCCTGCTCACAACTTCCCTTTATTATTTAAGACCCACATCAATGCCACCTTTAATCCAAATCTTTTCATGCAGCTTTCACTAAGCTTCACTATTTAAAGAAAATCAGTGCCATGTAGGGCTCATGGTGTACTACTCTTCCCGTAAGTTCATGATATTTACAGAGCTTCTGCAATGTCCCTGACACCCAGATTAACAAGACACAGACCCTCAAGGAGTTTATCCAGGAGGAGAGGCAAACAAGGAATTAACCACAAGGCAGTTGATACCCCAGGATAGGACATACAGGGCAGGAAGCAGAGATGGGCAGGGGCCACCTCCTAATCCCACACTCATTAGCATTTCCGAGAAGCACAGTGCTTGAGGAAATAACTTGCTGACACAACAAATGAACACCCTGCAGAGAAAATGACTCAGGAAAAACGGTCAAGCGGATTCCAGAATGGCAGCCCCCTCACCTCCAAATTAGGGATCTTGTGCCGGAAGCAGGTGATAAAGACAACGAAAGGCCAGTCGTCTGGCTGCATCATCACGCCTGCAGCCTGAGCGCAGCTCACGTGGAAGGCAGTTGGGCAACGGCCGTGAGAACACTGCACACAGCAGCCGGCGGTTCTTTTCCTCCGTTTCTTACAGAAGACACATTTCTACAACACAGGGAAGTAGGTCAATGAGTACAGGAACTGGGACGGTCTCCTCTGCTGCTCCCCAAATGCACAGAACCATACATGCAAGAGCCCATCTGCTTCCCAAAACACAAGGGTGCATACCCGCTCTGTTAATCTCGTATCTCATCACAGACATCCTCATTTTAACCAGAGGGTGAGAACTGTTAAGTCATGACCAGAACCAAGGGGCAGAAGACCAGCCAAGGGATGCCCTCCTAAGTGCTATGTTCCCCTCTACCCAGGGCCTTGGAAACAGAGAAAGGATGCACAGCCACATGCCCATCTCGCTCTCCTTACCAGTTTGAAGCGGGGCAGGGGAATCTTGCTCACATCCACTGGACTTCTCTCTGCAATGTTGACAAATCTTGCTTCCAGAATTGCCACCGCACATGAGACATGGACCCATCTGCCAAAAGGCAAAGGCCACTTCAGTCCCCCCAGGCCCTATGGCTTTCTCTTCTTTGTTTTTGTTTTTTTCCCCCCAGGCAAGGCTTACTGGGGCCCTGCTGTAGCAAGGAGGAGCCAGGACAAAGAGCAAGTTCCCTTGCAGGCCTGCTCCCTGCAGGGTGGGGAGGCAAGCTTGTGACTTTCAGGATGAGAGCAACGCGGCTGGGTACCTGTCAGTACCCGCTTTTGTTCCCAACACCCTGGTTCGGCTCCGGGCTCTTCAAATGGCTAAATGGCTATCGTGGTTCTCCTTTTTAGCCCTGTTTGTTTAACCTGTTGGTTAAGTTTGTGTCTTCTAGGTTCCAACAGTTCGAAGTAAGCTTCAGGATGGCTCAAAGAGTTCAACCCATTCTGGGAGAGAGTGGCCCAGGTCCCTACAGGTCCTTGGAACAGGCAGCGAGGGGTAGGCAATGGTCTATAGCCCCTGTCCAACATAAGAAGCTTCAGAAGAGATCTTTGACCCCTCAGAATAAGAGTATAGTGGTGGGGGTGGAGGGCAAGGGGAACGAGACAGACTGGCACCTGGGACCCTCTGCCACAATGCTGCAGTGCTCCCACCTGGACAAATTTCTTCTCAAGCAACAAAATACAAAGGAACTGTACGGGACTAAAAATAAATGTGCACATGCAGGGCTGGGGCAAATTCTGGACGAAAAGATACAGAGAACAAAAACTCAACTGCTGCTTTTGAAGAGCCTGGCCTCTTCTGATGTGGGCCTGCCTGCGGTGCTTCCTCCCTCCCCCACTGTGACCCCTGAACTTCCCAGCAAGGTCCCGAGACCCAGAGAGTTACGACCAGAAGTGTCTCCCACACTAAGTGGGAAAAGGTCCCCACCACACAGTCCCAGGTCAGCACAGCGTCACACTGCTTACACCCCTCACTCACAGCCTGTTGCTAAATAAACAGAGCCACAGAGAACTGGCGGTACGGCCTGGTTTAGGAAGTGAGAATAAATTAGAGAATTCCCTACAGATCTCTTTAATTGGAGAACCTGGGCACTTCCTCAAGTATCTCCAAATGGGCCCCAATCTGCCAGTAAGCCCAGCCCTCCCCTCCACGCCTTTGCCCAAACCTTTCCCAGGGCCAAAATGACCTCTCCCTTCTGCTCCCTTCATCCACCTCAGAATCACTTTCATTTCTGCTCCAGCCCCATTTACTCTGAGAGGTGTGTTCAACGGACATCCTTAGAGAATCAAAGTTCAGGACATCTGGAGAAACTAACACGCACCTAGATGGGCT
Source organism: Neotragus pygmaeus (assembly GCA_006410875.1). Lineage (NCBI taxonomy): Eukaryota > Metazoa > Chordata > Mammalia > Artiodactyla > Bovidae > Neotragus > Neotragus pygmaeus. The sequence goes on along the minus strand of SJYV01053940.1, from coordinate 543,576 downwards.
CCACTAAGGTGGTGAGTGCTCTCAGAATCAGGCCAGGTGAAAACCTGCATACAAGACGGTGCAGGGGCCACGTGGGGCCACCAGCAGTGTGTGAGTGGGGACAGGGCTGTTTCCGCACGGCTCCGCAGAGCAGACCGAGGATTATATGGTGAAGGTGGGAGGTGCAAGCAGAGCCATTTCCACTCCAACAAAAGGACTTAAACAGCACTCTCTGGCAACTATGAGGAGCACAGTGACCTGCAGCCGGGGCAGCAAGTGCTCTAGAGCAGTGGAAGCGGTGAGCCGGGCAGCATGAAGGGGATGCCTGTGAGGCAGGAGGCTTGGCGGCGTGCGCGCCAAGGATGGCATTCAGCTGGAAGCAGGGTTCTCCTCCTATCGACCTGAGTACACTCCCCGTGGCAGCCAGGCCTCAGAGCAAAAACCTCATTCATCTGACATTTCTACCCTAGAACCACTGAGCCGAGACCAAGCACAGAAACTCAGCTCACGGGCCTTCCCCGGTGGTGCTGTGGTTAAGACTTCGCCTTCCAATGCCAGGGGGTGGGGGTCTGATCCCTGGATGGGGAGCTGAGACCCCACTAAGATCCCACATGACCAGCAGTCAAAAGAACCAAAACAAAAAGACAGAAGCGACACTGCAACAAATTCAATAAAGACTTAAAATATTCAGCTCAGTGAAAGTGACCCGCTGGCAGCAGAGAAGCCCAGCGCCAGACTGAGGAACAGAACCCTCTGTGAGTTTGGCTGACGAGTGGGTAGGCGTAGCTGGGCTTCCTCAATGTCCCAATGCCCTCCTGAAAGACATGCGCCCTCATTGCCAACAGCCAGGGAGTCTGCTTTGGGAAGGGCTCACAGCCCACAGCCACGGCCACCTCTGCACCAGCCCCACATCTAACCCGTCAGCTCCCCCTGTCCACCATGAAGCCCCTGAAGCATCTTCACGGGGTCTTCACACCCTCGTGAGTCCATCTTAGCTTCTCCAGAAGGATGTAACTTACAAGGCTGCCTCCGAGGGGAAGCTCTGGACTACCTGGCTTCCCATCTTTAAAATTAGTCTTGGAGATGCTATTTCAGCCCCAAACAGTGTGCTCCCAGCTCACCGTCAGTCATGCGGATGGAGTGCGCCTGCATGTGCATGACAGCCCCTGCCCTGAAGCACGCCTGCACGCAGCTTCAGAGCTCAGCACACTCACCTGTCGTCGTTGGCTCTCTGCAGGGCCCCTCCTCGTAGCGAGCACAGACAGCAGTCCTGCCAAGAATGGGGGGAGGAGAGGTCACCACCGAATTAACAACATCCAGTCTGTTCTCCTCGTGACTTCCTTCGGGCAACTGTAGCCTTCACATGAGAAAGCATGGGAGGCCTCGCCTGCACAGACCCCAGAACCAGAACTCCCCTGCAGGAAGTCAGGAGGCCACTCGGGGCTAAAGTGCACCAATTATTCGCCTGACTTAACGTAACTGTCTTCCCTGTTAATAGTAACAATTGAAAGAAAAGTCATGAATGATACCCTGCTCAAGCTGCGGGCATTACAGGGCTCTGCCTGCCTCCTATGCGGGTACTGCCAGGTTCCAGAGAGGAGCGAAGAATAAAGAGAAAGCCACAAAATGGACATCTGAGCCCTGTTCTGATGCTCTGACCTGAAGGCTCAATTCTTTACAGGGGGCAGTGGTCTGTCCACCAGAGGACCTCTACTTGGTCCTAACAGCTTCCAGACGCCATTGGGCCCGCAGATAGGCAGTAAACGCTCTCACAGTGCGGGGATGGGGGTTATTCTGACAACACGCTCACGTCACTGTGTACCGGGTCTTGCTCGGACCGCTGGGGCCGAGTCCACGTGAAACGCGTGGATAAGCGCGTCTCAGGGGAGATAGTGACAGCGTGGATGCGCTCACCTCTTCCAGGGCGTCGGCTGAACACCGAGAGCACATCCAGGCTTCAGAAGCCGTTGCAGGGGGTACCCCGTAGCAACCTAACGGAGACACCGAGGTGAGCAAATTAAACCCAGCGCCAGAAGGCAGACTTGCTGCTCCTCTCCAAATACCCTTTCCCAAAGCGACAAGCAAATCTTACAGAGACCCCTGAATTCTAGCACCATGGCCCCCACCAATCAGCCATACAGTATGGACCAAAGTCTCAAAAAGTCAGAAACCAGATGCACTGGTACCAACAGCCAGTGAGCGGCAGGGACTAGTCCCCTCCACGCATCTGCAACCAGAGGGACAGCCCAGGGTGGGCAGCACGAGCACAGGCCCAAGTCACAGACCCGAGCTGACCACTCCAGCAACACAT
>SJYV01053940.1:494699-541193 GCA_006410875.1 Neotragus pygmaeus | reverse complement strand
ACCTGTGCACTGGGGGGCGGCGGGGGGTGGGGTGGGAGGCTGTGGGGAGACAGAGAGGTGGGGGGACTTGGTCAGATGCCCTTGCCCTGGGACCGGATGCAGAGAAGAGGTGAGGCACTCACTGGCGTGGACCCGGACACTGCACTTCTTGCAGGACACCAGGAGGCTGGTGCCGTCCTCCTCCAGGTAAGGGGTGGACAGGTTGATGTCCGTCGAGGTGCAGCCAGTCGAGGTGAAGCACATTTCCGGAATCAATGGCTTGGTCCTTTGCGTCTGGGGGGCCAAATCTGGAGCGCTGCCACAGCTCTGACCAAAACCTCCAAACTCCACCTAAGCGGGGAACAGGCGCACACACGTCAGGGACCCGGCCTGTGTCCCGCACGCCCCACCTGCTCTGTCAGCAGAAAGCTGCTCTCTTCCTGACGGGCCAGCTACGGCTCCCAGGTGCACAGCCATTATCCCAGAGCTGCTAATTGAAGTTCCTCTAATGACTCAAATTCAATTTCTCACAGCAGCATCAAACAAAGGCCCCCGGGGACAACCGGGAAGAGGAAGAGAGGTAAGAGGCAACTGGGACTTCAATCTTTCCCAACCAGACGGTAATAAAACGCACTGAGAGGCTGGCGAAGCTGTTCCTGGGGGCCTCCCTCTGTGTTGCATGGCACGGCGCCCCACCCAGGGAGAGGCCCCAGGACAGGTGCTCCCGTGGGCCAGCATGGATTCTTCTCGAGGCCATGTCAGCAGTCACCTGAGCTGCAGCTCTGTCACATGGCTGGAGCCCCACGTGCTGTTCCTGGCTTGGGGCCCCTTGGGGAAGAACACCGTGTCCGTGTCCTTCCCTTGGCAAAGAGCCTGACTGCCAGGATCTGTGGGCTCTGCCGCTGGATGGCACATTCGCGCCCTGTTCCAAGGACGGGGCCCAGAAACATGTCAGCCCCAAGCCTGTGCCATTCATGGAACGCTGAGCCCCGCTCGACAGATAAACAGCCAGGCCATCTGCCTGCCTCCTGCCCAGTCAAGGACACGCAGTGAACTTTTGGGCTCGCTTTTTGGTCACTGGAAAGAAAGAATGAGTTACTAACTCAAAGTACATCGGTCTGAAGTTTTAGTCTTTGGCAAACATGAACCTGGGGCCCCTGCCAGGCTCAGGGACAGCCACGCCACTCTAGCACAGGGGATTGGTTCCCTACGTGCTGCCCTGTGTAGGTCCCAGCTGAGACTGAGCTGGTCCTCTGGCACAGGTTGCTGTGGGTACCCTGTTGGCCTCCAAGAGCTAGACTCAAAAAGACCCATGACGGTGGAGGCATCAAATGCCCCACGAGTGGGAGGGGCATGGCTGGGCTCAGCCAGGGTGCTTTCCCATCCCTCTTCCTCCTGCAAAGCCCCGGCTCCTGTCCCTCCCAAGTGCCTTTCCACTGCTGCCAACATCCACAGTGGCGATGGGAAAGGAAGAAAAGAGACAACGCTGGAGGATCTGATTTAAAGAATCCCCAGCTCTCCAGACTGGCCAGGACGACAAACCACCTAGAAGGAATCATCATCATCACTTACTAGAAAGAGCAGATTCCTCAGCAAACAGTGTGAGTGCCAAAGGGAGCCGGGAGTCCCCCAGAGCCCAAGCCACACTCTCTGCTCTTCCCCAAAGCGTTCTCAAGTGAAACCCACATGCTTATCTGCCTGGTGAAGCCTTTCCATCCAGCAGGCAGATGGGGCAAAAACACACCCTTCCCAAACTACGCACCCTCACCTTTAAAGCTAGCTTTCCTGAGTGCCGGCACTGGGTAAAAAGAGGGGATACGAGGGCTTACCTGATGGTAAGTCTGAAAGATCATGCAGACGGCGCAGTGAGGGGCCTGCTGGGCCATGGCCTCGTTGAACTCTTTCTCAGCCTCAAAATTTGGAGGTCGGTTCTGCCAGAGCTGGCTCAGGGGCTTGGCCCAGGCCTCTGTCTCCTCAGCCTCCTCCTCGGGGGTCAGCTGTTCTGGTAGCTCTAGAGGAGGAAGCAGAGGTGTGAGTCAGGCAGGCAGCCTTGCTCTGTGGCTCTGCCTGGAGAGCCGATGAGCTCAGCTCAAGCTGGGACCTTTCGGTTCCGGGTCAGGGCTATCCTGAGAACCTATAGGTGACAAAGGCAAAGGGCAGGGGTGATTTTCAAAGGACTCCGCGAGTATTTGGATGGTGTTGTGAGGAGTCCTGCAATCTGTGGCAATGACCTCCTCACTTCTTTCCAGACAGAACTGCCTTCCAAGAGACCCTGGAGACCTATGTTGAGCAGCCCAAGGAAAGCTCTGGAACATATGACACAAGCTACCCATTTATCTGTTTATTCCTTGCAACTCAAGCTCAGTGCAAACAAACAGTTATTTCCTCCACCTTCAATCAAGTTTAATCCAAAGGGATCTGGCAGCTGCCATGCATGTGATCTCAGTGAAGGGGACCATAATGGATTGCAGTTAAAATCGACCCCTACAAGCTCCATCAATCAGGCCTGAACAGGAGACATGGTGCCGAAATCCAAGCACCTGTGTTTTCCAAATCCTATTCAGAACAAGAATGATAGAGACAGGAACAGAGAAACAAACAGATCACTCACAATCACCAGAGAAAAATGACCACACACACACTTGCTATGCTTACACAACCAAAAGTGGCCAAGAGTCAACTCTACTTGTGAATACTTAACAAACGATGAAAAAGTTCAACAGTTTAGTGAAAACTGTAGGAACCAAAATTTCACAGCTTACATAGATAAAACCTCATTAGGCTGTACAGTTTAGGCACTCACTATGTGCTTCACTAAATGCCTCAATTTAAAAAAAAGTTTTTAAGAAGAGAGAAGGGTGTGCAAGACCAAGAGACTGAAGAAACTTCTAAATGCAATGTATGACCCTAGTTTGGTTCATACTGGTTTAGAGGAAATAACACATTTTTAGGACGAGCAGGGAAAGATGACTATGGACTGAGAATCAAGAGGATATTATGAAGTTACTCCTGACTTTCGGAGGTCAAGTGTTTACAGAGGCGATGATCCTACGTAGAAGATGCTGGTTGGTTCACTTTAAATGAGAAGACTTGACAATTACATCTTAGTTTCAAATGACACAGCAGATATGTATGCTCATAGGTAAATTATGCATGCATGTGTGGGAAGTCACTTCAGTTGTGTCCGACTCTTTGTGAGTCTACGGACTACAGCCCACCTGGGTCCTCTGTCCAAGGAATTCTCTCCAGGCAAGAATACTGGAGTGGGTTGCCATGCCCTCCTCCAGGGGCTCTTCCTGACCCAGGGATCAAACCCACGTCTCTTGCGTCTCCTGCACTGGCAGGAGGGTTCTTTAGCACTAGCGCCACAGGGGAGCCCAAACAATGTCACAGGGAGAGACAAAGCAATTACGGCGACACACAGTGTTCTTCCTCCTTCAACTCATCTACATCTAAAGTTTTTTAATATAAAAAGTTAGAGAGGTGTATATTATGATCTCATTCACATTATCAGAAAAAGACATACGTGGACATAATTTAACATCTGACTAGGACAGTCAGCACACACTGAAGTGTTCAGAGTGGTCCTCTTTGTGGAGTTATCTTTACAGCTTTTCCAGCTTTCCCAGTTTTCTTTAGTCTGCACTGCTTTAGCGCACTGGGGAAAAATCAGAAGTGAGGCTGTTGCCGACCTGGAGGTCCTGAAGCCCCCACCAGGGCTGGAGGAAGACACTTCTGAGACTGAATCGTGGTCTCAAGAGGCTTTCCCCACCCAGCTCATCATGATCCTCTATCAAAGGAGAACAGCAGAGGCGGGCGTCAACATCACATCAGAGAGGGAACGTGAGGCTTGTGGAGCAGGGGGAAGGGCTGGCTGGGGAGCCTCTGGGCCTTCCGATCCAGCCATGGGCGTGGGCAAGGACAGGACTGGGAAGGATGGGGCACCAGGCAACAGCAACAAGCAGCCTAGTCACTGCGGACCTTGGAGGGTCTGCCAGCTCCGGGCAGCACAGGAGGCCACGCTGTACTGATGGCTATCATGCTGAGCTGCAAGTCTCCACATGCATCCCTGCCTACGCCCCTGTCTCCTTCACAGCCTCTTCAACTCCAGCCTCTGCGCCCCCTCCCTGAGTGGCCCCCTTTAATAAAGATGTAAATACCCCCTCCACCCCCCAGGGTCTACATCTTCTGCAGACACTTAATGCAGTGTCCAAACCCAGCCAACACTAGAACCCAGGGAGGCACTCAGCTCAGGCTTCCCCATCCCACCAACCTCACAGCGCCACGTCCAACCTGCAGGATAAAGCCTCCCCAAGGGGTCACCATGTGCCCTCCATATTCCTAGTTCAGACCCCTGGACCTCAGAGGCCACAGCAAAAGCCCTCTGCTCCTTCTGAGACACAATCATTAGGAACAATCTTTCTAATCCAAATCAGACCAAGCCCCTCCTCTGGGGAAACACTTCCAGGGCTCAGGCAAATTCCTCACTCTGGCTCACAACCTCCTCATTCCTCCTCCTCCTCCTCGCCCTGGCCTGGCTCTGGAAACCCAGCCACAGTGGGCTGGCTCCTCTGAATATACCTCCCTGCCTGTCTTCACGCCAAGGTCACTCGGTTACTCGCACTGTCCCCTCCACCTGGACCACCACCTCCTCCCTTTAGATCAGTCAGCTACCCCGTGGGCTTCCTGAGGGCATGGACATATCTTATGTTAATCTTTGTCGCCACAACATCCAGCACAGGGCCCTTGGCATCAACCTGCTCCCCTGAACAAGTCAGCCACGCCCTCCTAAGAGAAGTGAAGGAAGAATCTGCGTGTCACAATCCCGAAATAGGCAAATTCCAAGACATTCGAACCTATAATGAAATCTGAGAATAAGTCTGATACCCTGAAATCTGGCCCTCTGCACGGAATACCTGGGGGGAACAGCTTAAGCCACAGGTCCACCCCGGCCCTCCGTGGCTTCCCGAGGTCTTGGAGGAGGTCCTGATGTGCTGAGAGCCTTTCCTCTGGAGATAAGCGAAACCACCACTTACCATCATCGCTGACGCAGTCCTGCAACACGAGCGGGTGGTGGCGGGGGAGCTTGCTTAAGGGTTGACGGCGGCCCTTGGACTTCTTACTCTCTTCCAGGGAAAACATATATTCATCCGCAACCTGGGCAAATCACAAGAAGAAATCAAGTTGGCCTTACCGCCACTTGGGGACACGGCAGAAGTCAGTCTTACAGTGGAAACCAAGGGAAAGAGCAGGGCAGAAAGACTCAAAGAAACAAATATAAAACCAAACATGGAAAACACCTGTCTTAGAAAAATCTAAAGTGACAAGTGTCATGCAAATCAGCCTAAACCAAGATTGCGTAAACCATTTTTGGATTTAGTCAGTGTAGGTCTCAGAAACAGGCTAAAACAAATATACCTAAAACAAACCTGCTCCAGCTCTAAAGAAGAGCTGTGCCCCTCCCATAAGCTCACTGACGAGGCTGTCTGAGAGCCCTGACAAGCACTGGAGGCCCGGTTCCTTGGACAAGGCCAGCAGCAGCTGTTATAACGTGCTGGGCACCTGGGCCATCTAGGTTTGAAAGGCCCGAGCACATGCAAAGCAGAGAGTAGCTAACCCATTCAAAAGATAACAGGCCACTTCCCCTGCACCTTCAAGACCTCAGCTCTAGCTGACACTCTTTGTTCCTCTTTTCCAGAGAACACCAGCCAGGACAGAGCACACCTCTGAAACCCTGGCCTGGATGCAGAGAGAAAGGCTGATTTAATGTTGCATTTACATAATGTCAGAGCAAATGTGAGTAGGTTTAAAGTGTAAGGACTGAATCAGTAATACCACATCAGAGTTTCCTTCTAATCGACATGTTTAAAACTTGGTTGTACTGACTTTAGGAGACACGGGTTATGGCAAAACCTATTGAACGAGGAACTGAGGGCTGGAAGAGGCCCACTCCACAACTGTGACAGAAACCAGCGCTTTAGAGTGCTGCAGAGGAAGGGCAGCATCGCAGTGTCCCCTCAGAGAAGGGACACTGAACCTGCACACTCCACATGCCACTACCCAGAGCCCCAGGACATAGGGGTCACACTTGAAAATGTCAAGAAAAAAACAAATGCTGAGCAGGTCACAGCACAGAGCCCGCTCTTTCAAACATAAATTGAGTGTCTATTTGCCCACTCATTTAACAAACATTTACCAAGACCGACTGAGTCCAAAGGCCTGCCGGGGGAAGGCAGGTGTGAAAAAACATGACCCCTAGGGTGTGCTCCCTGGCTCGACATAAGCAATGATGCTCACAGCGGCATACGGTGATGCGAGAGAAGTGAGATAAAGACTATCACAGACTTCATCAGACCGGAACTACGCCAGCAGTCTAAAGCAGCGCCTTCCAAAATGTACATCAAGAAGGTGCTGTGAAAGCCGCCACTAGGATGGACAGGCTGGGGCTCCAGGCCCGCCTCCATTCTGACCACAGGGGCTCTGCTTCTGGTTCACATTTTTCAAGTGAGTAAAAGGAGGGGGTTCTTCGGCTCAACAGACTGAAAATACCTACCAAATTTATTTGAGTGTAATCACGAAAATAAAAAATGTAGGCATATGCACCCAATGCATGTATACTTACTGATGAGTTATATATACTAATGTACTTACACACACCTTAAGATAGTCTGTGAAAGGATTAAGATTAAGAATAAAGTTCCATTATTTGATTCCTGCTCCTCCATAATCTTCTTGCACCCCCTACTACGAAGACCACTTAGATGACAGCCCTAAAAGTGAGTTGTGGCAAAGACCAGGAAGCACAGGTGTGAGAATCAAGGGAGCAGAGGTGGTGGGGATTTCCCGCTTGGGTCTCCTGGGTGTCCACGGTGAGAGACTAAGAAGGCTCCTGTGGACGAAGGGGAGTAATAAGCCAAGTTAAACTGCTGCGTATGGTACACACAACCCCCATCTGTGGGTCCTTCATTTGTTAATACCCAGGCGGCAAGAAGGAGAAGGCAATGGCAACCCTCTCCAGCACTCTTGCCTGGAAAATCCCATGGACGGAGGAGCCTGGTAGGCTGCAGTCCATGCGGTCGTGAAGAGTCAGACACAACTGATCGACTTCACTTTCACTTTTCACTTTCATGCATTGGAGAAGGAAATGGCAACCCACTCCAGTGTTCTTGCCTGGAGAATCCCAGGGACGGGGGAGCCTGGTGGGCTGCCATCTATGGGGTCACACAGAGTCGGACACGACTGAAGTGACTTAGCAGCAGCAGCAGCAGGGGGCAAGAAAAAATTCAGCCTGGGAGTTCAGAAAGGAAGTTAGAGCAAGAGCTGTGGATCTGGGAATCCTGGACATCAGGCTCAGAATTTAAATGATGAAGTGAATGAGATGATCAGTGGCAGATAAACTGACTGGAGACCATGCCTTCCAGGACAGGAGAAAGAAGAGGAAGAAANCCTGGTGGGCTGCCATCTATGGGGTCACACAGAGTCGGACACAACTGAAGTGACTTAGCAGCAGCAGCTTATCAATTGTATGTTTTATGAATCACATCTTTGGTGCTAGTTAAAGTCATCACCATATGCAAGGTCATTTCTCCTCTGTTATCCTATAGGAATTTTATACTTTTGCTTTCTTACATTTAGGTCTATAGCTCATTTTGGGTTAACATATTTTGTTGGATCTATATCTAAACCTTTTATTTTTGGTGATGCTAATATAAAAGGTAGTGTGTTTTTATTTCAAACTCTCCTTTGTTTTGGTATATGCACTGTGTATCCTGCAACCTCATTTTAATCACTCAATTAATTGATTAGTGGGCTTTTTTTCTCTCAGCACTTTAAATATTTCATTTCACTCCCTTCCAGGTTGTATGTCTCTGAGGAGAAGTGGGATGTAATTTTTATTTTTTCTCCTGCATGGGTAAGATGTTTTTTCCCTCTGGCTTCTTTGAAATTTCTTCTTTGTCTTTGATTTTCTGCAACTTGAACATGACCTAGTTCTTTTGACATTTACTTTGCCTGATGGTCTCAGCTTCCTGGGTCTGTGGTTTGGTGTCTAACATTAATTGGGCGGAAACTCTCAATCACTATTGCTTCATATAGTTCTTCTGTTCCTTTCTTTCTTCTCCTCCTGTTAGCCTCATTAGGTACATATTACACCTTTTTAGTTGTCTCACCTCTCTTGGATGTTCTGTTCCAATTTTTTTTGGACTTTTTTCTCTTTACTTCTCAGTTTTTGAAGTTTCCACTTATCTTCAAGCACAGAGATTCTTTCCTCAACCCATCAAAGGCATTCTTTATTTCTGTTACAGTTTTTCTTGAGCTCTAGCATTTCTTTTTGTTTTCAGAATTTCCATCTGTCTGCTTACGTTGCCTGCCTATTCTTGCATGCTGTCTACTTTTTCTATTAGAGCCCCTAGCGTATGAATGGTAGTTGTTTTATTGATAGATTCACAGTGAGATAATTCTAATATCTCTGCTTTATCTGGGTCTGGTTCTGATGCTTGGTCTATTTCTTCAAACTGTGTTTTTTGCCTTTTAGTGTACCTTGCACATTTTTTTTGAAAGTCAAGTTTGACACACTGAATTTTAAACACTGCTATAAATGAGGCTTTGGGCTTCTCAGGTGGCTCAGTGATAAAGAACCCACCTGCCAATGCAGGAGATGTGGGTCCGATCCCTGGGCCAGGCAGAATCCCTGGAGAAGTAAATGGCAATCCACTCGAGTCTTCTTGCCTGGGAAATACCACGGTCAGAGGAGCCTGACAGCTATAGTCCATGGGGTTGCAAAAGAGTCAGACATGATTTAGTGACTAAACAACAACTCAAATGAACCTTTAGTGATGTGACAGCAAACTGTGGGGAAGGGGAAGTCCTTTGTTTAGGTCTCTTGTCTTTTGATGAGCCAGTACCAATGGCATGTGACCTTCACAGGTGCCTCTTGGTTTTTTCCCAACCTTAGGTGGGGCAGGATGTCTGGAGGTGGATTGAGCTGAGAATTTTCTTTCACCCAGGTCAGTTAGACTCTGATAAAACTCAATAAGTTAGGCCTTTGATAAAGTCATTTCTCTGAAGGGCAGACTTTCTTCAGAAGAACGGAATGCTATGTTGTGTTTGAAATGGTTACTTTCCCCTCACCCTGCTGAAAGCCCAAGGAGACTTTCCTCTGATATTTACTGTGAGCCCCTTCCTGGTAGAGCTCCAGGCAGACCTGCAAGCATTGAACATCCAGCAATTCACCAATTACAGCTCAGGTTTTCCTACCCTAGCAATAATTCCATGGAGGTTTCTGCTCCACTGAGTTGTATCTCCCTAATTTCTCTTTCCATTTTGGGGAGCAGTCATTTGCCCTCTGAACTCAGTTTTCTGACAGGTCTATGAAGACTTGTTTATTTTTCAGCTTGTTTATCTTTACTTGTTGGTCAAACGGAGTGGTGACTTCTAAACTATTTGCGTGCCAGTCCAGAACATAAATTCCCTTTCATGATCCAGTATTCCTATAAACAAAAGGAAAATGTGATTTTGGAACCACAGAACGCATCTCAGGACTCAGTAGAGTGTGGGTTCTTCTGTCCTGACACAGAAAGCATTCAATGAGAGGCAGAGTGACAGGTGAGGAAAGAGTTTACAGTAATCTAAAGAGACTGCATACTATATAATTTCAAGGCAAGCCATGGAGATTAAAAAAAAAAAATCAATTGAAGACTTCCCTGGTGGTCCATTGGTTAAGAACCCATCTGCCAATGCAGGGGACTTGGATTCGATTCCTGCTCTGGGAAGATTCCATGTACCACGGGGCCACTAATCCTGTGTGCCCCAACTACTGAGCCCATATTCTGGAGCCCCTTTGCTCTGTGACAAGAGAAGCCACCACAGTGAGAAGCCCGTGCACAGAAACTAGAGAGCACCCCGCTGCTTGCTGCAGCTAGAGAAAGCCTGTGCACAGAAACAAAAACCCAGCACAGCCAAAAATAAATGCATTTTAAAAAATGTTGTTTAAAAGATCAGTTGCCAGGAAGCACAATATAAGGAGGAATGAATAGATAGAGCACAGAGGATTTGGGGCAGTGAAACTATTCTATATGACAATAAAATGGTAGATAACACACATTACACATTTGTTAAAAAGCACAGACTGGAAAATATCAAGAATGAACCTGAAAGCAATATGAACTTTGTGTGAAAATTATGTCAGTGCACGTTCATCCATTTTAAGAACTGGACCACTCTGGTGAGGAATGTTGATTGGGGGGAAGCTGTGCATACATGGAATCAGGGATATATGAAAACTGCTCAAATTTGCTATGAAACTAACNCCGTCACACAGTTTTTAAGAAGATAAAGGGACGGAATGAGACGACAGCTGAGAAGGAAATTTCCTTCAATTGTATTTTAAGAAAGAGGCTTTGAGTCTGGTTTCACTAGTGAAGAAGCTTGTTCCCCAAAGATGCACAGTCCAAATCCCTATGAATACATTAGATTAACAGGACAAAGAACTGTTAGATTGCTAATCCGATGACCACCATCCTGGATTGTCTGGGTGGGCCCCATGTATTCAAATGCTATTTAACAATGGAAGAAGGTAGCAGAGGTCACGGTCAAAGCGAAGTGAGTTGGCCAGATGCTGCTGCCTTCAAAGGTGGAAGGAAAGGGTCAGGGACAAGCAATAAGGATGCCCTGTGGAAGCTGGAAAGGGCAAGAAAATGGACACTCCCAGGAAGGAAGGCAGACAACTTGCCTTTAGCACCATGAGGCCCATTTCAGACTTCTAAAGAACCGGAAGAAGGTAGATTTGAGTTAGGATGCTAAATTTGTGTCCCTTGTTAAAGCAGCAACAGAAAATGCATATGGGGGTAGGAGGTGGAGATTAATCATTTTACAGGCAAGCAAAACGCTTCTCATTCACTCCTGGAGGAGGCAGAGGGGTCAGGACCAAGAGCACCAGAATGCGGCTTGGGGAAAGGAGGCTGCCTCTGTCCACACCTCTTTAACCAAAGTGCCTACTGCACACTCAGGAGATGCGCCCAGAGGACCATGCCTGTTCCTGGGCGATGCAGAGACGGTGAGATGTGACTTCTAACCTCAAGGGGCTTACGACCCAGCCAGAGTCTTAAAACTGCCCTTCCTGCTACATCACTCTGCCTCTGACCAAAGCAGTCGCATCTATCCATATTGAACATCCTTCCACATTTTCATCTCCTCTGGCGAAATACTCTTCCCAGTCCTGCCTTTCCCTACAATGTATTCCAATTTCTAAACACCTGTAAGATTTAATAGAAAAGAACTGGGCTCAAACCCTGTTTCAACCAATTAACCATGTGAGCCAGGGCCGGTGGCAACCCAGTAACAAGAGAGGGGGAAGAGCACTGTGCCCAGAGCCCTTGGTGAGGACAGGGTCGGAGAGCATGCCGGGTCTCCCAGGCCCTGCCGGCAAGAGGGCTGGAGCCCCGGGCTCCCGGAGTTCCTTTACCCACTTCCTGTGAGCAACCAGGTCAAGGTCAATGTTCCTGATGGGGCTGGTTCTGTACAGAGAAGAACCAAGTGTTCTCTCTCCTTTCTCGGGAAACTCACTTTTTCAAAGCAGCCTGAACTAACAAGAACTTCTGCAGCAGGCTTGTCACTGTGCAAAGACTCAGGTGGTGGAGACTCAGCAGTCAGTCTCCCAGGGCCCTTTCACCAAGGCCCGATACAAGAGGTGGCACATAAACTGAACGACAAGCGGTCCAGATAACACCTTGAGGGATACTTAAAGCATGGGGAGGGAGCCCACCAGGGTGTTCTTCAAAGCCCAGCTGTTTCCAAATATAGACAGAATGCTCTTGGACCTCTCCAGAGAGGGGAGAAGGGTCTCAGCTTCTGCCCAAACCTTGACTGCCAGTCTGCCATTCTGCCCAGTGAATCAGCCCTCAGATCAGTTTCTAACTGGAGCTACACCTCCCTTCATTCCACCCGTTTACAGAGGCTCCTGGGCTAAGCCCTGGGGACCACGTCGATGCCTCCAGAGGCAAGGCTGAAGGCGGCTCCTAGCAGTGCACCTTCAACAGCCTGGGACAATCGCACTGAGGCCAAGACAGCATCACAGACAAGGAGCAAAGTGCTAGAGGGTCTAAAGGAGGCAAGGAAGCCGCTGGGAAGGAACGGAAGGCTCCCAGGACTAGTGGCTTGTGAAAAGGGCTGCGGCCCTGTAGGCAGGCGACTGTTCCAGGACAAATGGCCTCTTCCCCCCTCCAAAGCCTGGTGCCAGCAGGACCACGGTGTGAGGCAATGAGAAACAGCAGAATAGCCTTTTATGTCAGGCATATATTAGAATAAAAAAGCCCTCTTGCAGCCATCCCCTCGTCTCCTGCCTCTGCTGGAAACCACACCACTCGCTCCTCTCAGAGCACCGTTATCTTCCATCACCCCCTCGTCAACACAGGCCCACTCGGTGGGCTGCCACTGTCTTCCATGCTCTCCTCCCTGGCTCTGCACACATGACCCTCTCCTAGTTCTCCAAACCTCTGGCTCTTTCTTCTCATCGTCCGTTTCCTTCCCGGGCCTTCCACCTCTACCCACACTGCAAAAACTGCTCTCCACGCCCCGCCGGGGAGCTCTTCCACACCCACCGACACCCTCCAAGTGGAGAGGATTCCCCAGTCTACCCATCTCACGTGTGTGTGTGCACATCTCCACAGCCTGCCTCACAAGCAGCTGGCACTTAGCATGCCCCGGGCTGAACTCACGTCCGAGCCACACTCAAATTCCCCTTCACTCTTCCTGTGACTTTCACCCGCCACCGACTCACCCCGTCCATCCAGTAAGTAACACAAGCCAGAATTCCAGGTCACCGCATGATGCCCTTCCACTCCTGCCTTCCAAGCAGCAGCCCCAGACCCCCACCCCCCACCACACAGCTCAGGTCCTTACCATCTCTCAGGTTAAGAAGCAGGTTCCAAACTGATTTCCATATTGCAAACCGTTTTTTCCCTCCTGTCCTCAAGTATTTAATTATAAAAATAACACGGTATTCATAAAAAGTATTCAAACAATTCATAAACGCAGGAAGTGAAAATCATCCATAATCCCACCTTCAAGAGAATCTCTCNCACAGCTCAGGTCCTTACCATCTCTCAGGTCAAGAAGCAGGTTCCAAACTGATTTCCATATTGCAAACCGTTTTTTCCCTCCTGTCCTCAAGTATTTAATTATAAAAATAACACGGTATTCATAAAAAGTATTCAAACAATTCATAAACGCAGGAAGTGAAAATCATCCATAATCCCACCTTCAAGAGAATCTCTCTTGTTTCTAATTATGCCTCCTTCTTCCCCAAAAAACCTTTATATCGCTTCCAAGATGTTCTTCCAAAACATCAATGCAAACCTAAAAAACACCTCAGCAGACAGTCCAAAGAACAACTGACAGAGTTTCTTGAGTCAGTGATAGGGGGTCAGAAGGGCACAGCCCTAGATCAAGGCAGAATTAAGACACATAATTAACAAATGTCAGGTGTGAGACTAAGTATATGTCGATTCAAACAAACCTACTGTCAAATACATTTTGTTGAGACTACTGGGGAAACTGATTGAGAACTGAGTATTAGATGATGCTAGAAAATTTTTGTAATTTTGTTAGGTATAGTAACAGCATGGTGATTAAAACACACCCATATTTTTCAGAGATACACATTGAAGCAGGAAGGAAATTACATGACATCCATGTCATGATTTGCTATATAATGCTTCAAGAATTTGAAAGGACAGATGAAGCATATGGGGCTTCCAAAATATTAACTGTTAGATCTTGGTGATGGTGAGGAGTGTTTGTGGTTTGCTGTATTACTNCATGCCCATGGGGCCGTCCATCTACTATGTGGTTCCTGGAACCTCTGATACCTAAGCCCTGACACCGAGCATGTCAGCCAGTGGAAAGAAAGCCCCCACTGGGCATTTTGGTTTTGTACCCAAATGCTCACAACGGCTTCATTCACAATGACCCAAACCTGGAAAACCTGGAAATAACCCAAAGGTAAATATCCATCATGGATAAACCGTGGTTCCTTCATACAATGGAATGTCACTCAGTAACAACAAAAATAAACTTCTAGATGCATGCAGCAAGATGGACACAGACACCGAGTGAATGAAGTCCTATACGAAAGATGACACACTGTAAAATTCCAATTATGTGTGATAGTCTAGAAACTGCAGTGGCAACCCACTCCAGTATTCTTGCCTGGAGAATCCCTTGGACAGCAGAGCCTGGCAGGTTGTGGTCCATAGTGTCACAAAGAGTTGGACACGACCGAAGCGACTTAGCACTAGAACTTGCAAAGTCAGTCTGTGGTTTTAGAAGTCTGGATAGTGATTCCCTTTGTGGGGCAGTGAGCGGAGAGGAGCACACCGAGATCTTGTGGGAGGACCGGAAGGATCCTACCAATATTTCTCGAAGTGTTGTTGATTTGTCTGTCCTTTTATGTAAGCGTGTGTGCCCACTCACTCAGTCCTGTCAGACTTTCTGCGACCCCATGGATGCAGCCTGCCAGGCTCCTCTGTCCATGGGATTCTCCAGGCAAGAATATTGGAGTGGGCTGCCATTTCCTACTTCACCCACTGGGCATTTTTACACACCCTCCCAAACACACCAACTTCCAGCAAAGCCTGAGATGCTCAGATACTAAGGAGGGAAGAGAGAGGCTTGCAAGAACAGCTCTGCTCCTTCTGGCAAGGTGCAGGTCAGCAGCTCAGTTGTGCTGGTGTCTCCAGGCTGCCTCATGGGCATGAGCGGGTTCCTGCGTGTGAACTATGGAAAGAGGCAGATTTCCTCCTGGCCCTTACACCTGGATCAAGGCAGACAAGCCCAGTGGGTAAACAAAGGCCTGGCAGCGACTGGCCACGTGCTGGCTGTGTAGATTTTGGCAAGTTACTTGATCTCTCTGAGTCTCAGTTCTGTCATCAATAAATGGGGATAACAATTATATGATAGGGACCTCCCTGGCAGTCCAGTGGTTAAGACTCTGTGCTTCCAATACAGAGGGCATGGGTTTGATCCCTGGTTGGGAAACTAATGCCATATGCTGTGCGGTCTGGCCAAAAATCAATAAACAAATAAAATGAAAAATTTTTAAAATTTAATAATAAATAATAATATATATTGTTATGTAGGGGCTTCCCTGCTGGCTCAGACGGTAAAGAATCTGTCTGCAGTGCAGGAGGCTCAGGTTCGACCCCTGGGTTGGGAAGATCTCCTGGAGAAGGGAGTGACTACGCACTCCAGCATTCTTGCCTGGAGAATTCCATGGACAAAGGAGCCTGGCAGGCTACAGTCCACGGGGTCGCAGAGCGTCGGACAAGACTGAGCAACTAACACTTTCATTGTTAGGTTATGTAATTACACATATATTAATGGGATGAAATGATATAACATAACATAACAGAATAGCCTGCTTCGTGGCATTGTGGGGAGGGTTTCGTGAGAGAATCTCAGCAGAGTGCTTTGCACGGCAGCTGGCAGTGAGAAAGAATTCACTCACTGTGGTGATGTTTCCACTGTGAATATTCCCACCGGAAGTCCCACTAAACCACCAAGCTGTCAAACACCAAAGTGAATTTACAAACAAGCAATCATGTACAACGCTCANAAAAAAAAAAAAAAGAAAAGAAAAAGACATGTTACAAAAATTTCCACTCCCCAAAAACACATATCAGGTAAACTTCCACTGCTCCTTCGCCCTGTCTCTGAAGTCAGAGTCTCAGAGAACAGGCAGAGGTCTAGGACAGGCCTCCTGACACCCTCCACCCACACTTCCCAAGGCCCTCTCATCCTACTGAGACCAGCAAAACCACTATGGACCCCAACCTGCCCTGATGCTGGCATGAGCCCCAGCTCCAAAGAGAACCCTCTCCCCGCCAGACTCATGCTCCTGCTAACCTCCTGCTGCTGCCGTCCCTGTCCCCGTACCCCAACCCTGGGCCGAGTGGCTAACACTTCCACCACGTGTGCTGTGGTGCAGATCACCAGGGGCTAGAACTCCCCACTCGCATCTGTCTGCTGGCCTTGATGACGAGCTCCTTGGAAGGTACCATCCTAGCCCAGGACAGGTCAAGCCGCCGAGACATATCAGTGACTCTCCAGTAGTTCAAAGACGCCAGCACATCAAGGGGGGAGGTGGTAGAGATGGCAGGTGACTAGTGGAGAAAAGGTGTTCAGGCTGCAGCGGAGAGACGCACACACCAGCAAAAAGGAACCAGGAAGACACACAGTGTTTGGGAGCAGGGGTCACACAGAGAGGCGTGTTAAGAGAGAAGCCTCTCCCAGCATGTTTCCAGGGGGGGAGTCCTGGCTTTGGCTTCACTGGCATCTGCCTCTTACAGAGGGGACGCACTGCTGCCTGTGTGTACCACATGCAGAAAGACACAAGACTGGGAGACTCTGTCCCCGTGAGGGGGGCCTGAGCTGTCCAGGGCTGCCTGTGACCAGACGGGTCATCTCTCTAAGGGGAAACAAGCAGCAGGGCTACTTGGCCACGGGTCAGAAACCACTCTCCTCAACCATTTTAACTGGTGACAAAGTGACATTCTGAGCTCCACATGCCCACGTCCTGTATCCACAACTTTACAGGTTCCTAATTTGAGAGAAAAAAGAAAAAAGGCTGTTATTTATTTGCTGCCCTGCGACCACCTAAGAAAAAAAACCAACCTTAGAAAAAACTTGACTCCATGGTAAGATTAATAACATATAATTAATAACTAGATATGTATTAATATACAGCCTCAATACTGTGGAGTGTTTACTCTCTAGTGCATCCTTGCTATTGTTAGCAGCTTCTGTGGTTGCACACATCAGGACAGTGCTCGAGGACGGTGTGGCCTGCACAGACGGCAAGATGCACAAGAAAGAGTGCACAGAGCTCTGTGAAGCGACGAGTGGGACGCTGCCACAAGGAACAGAAGGGGCTCTGCTTTCCAAGTGGAAGAGCCCTCGCTTGTAGAAGTGACCACAGGAGGGCAGGAAATGGGGGTCAGAGGCGACGGGAAAGCAGGGAAGGAGACACCGGGGTCACTGGCTCACCAGACTGCACCACGCGTGGGAGGGAAGGGGGGACTTCCACATGGAGAAACAGCATCTACAGAAACTGAGCCTGAGATGCGGAAACAACAGAAAGAAAAATCATACGGGTGTTAAAGACAAGAGGCAAACTACGCACAGAAAGGCACTGCTGAAAAATTGGGAGAATCTGAGTAAGGACAAAGCATTAGTACTTCGGGCAAAGAAAAGATAAAGCCAGAACGTCCAATGTTAATACACAGAGAGAATGCACGCACACCGGGATGATGCGTGCACACAGCGGTCTCGTGACAGTATTCTGTCTGTGTATACTTTAACAGTGCTTTGGCTGAGGTGCGCTGCTGTCCAGCTGAAACTATCACAAGACTTATTATTCGGCTACACTCCAAAACAAAATGAAAAGTTTTTTTAAAAAGCAAATAAAAACTCCTAAAAGACAAATTTCCTAACGGTGAAGGGAACAGGGAATCAAGGCGAGCTTCTCTGTGCTCACTCCTACAACCTGCCAATGGCCGGCCCACCTCAACCCTCAGCCCAGCTGCAACTTCACCACAGGCTGTGAGGCTGGAGAGAGAGGTCACCTGGGCAGGCCTGAGTTGGGCTGTACCCCATGTGGCCCTGCTGTACCCCACGCAGACTCACCAAGCGCCTTTCCACACACAACAAACAGAAAACACAGCTTCTGGCAACAGCGTGTTCTGGGAGGAAGCCTGAGCAAACACGTCCTTGCGGACGGCTCTGGGATCCATCCTGGTCTCCAAAGGGATGCTGTCAGCAATGTCATGCCGGGAGGGGGAGGGTGAACACGGGGCGTGGCCGGAAAACTCCCAGCACAGCCCAGGGGAAGAGAGGTCACGTCATTCCAACCCTCAAACGCCAGGCTGCAGACACTGCTGCTCTAACCCTGCGCCCCTAAGGCCAGAAGGGTCAGAGCATGTGCCCTGCTCAACTGAAGATCCACTGAGGGTGGCCAGAGAAGCCGCAAAGCTTCCCAGGGGGAAAAAAAAACATCCCAGCAAAAAACAAGCTAAAGTGACCCAATGCCACCTGGCTTTTGCTTGACACAACTGCAGGCTGGAGGGCTGTCCTGAGGGTCTCCTCCTGCCACCGGGGACCAAGCAGGAGCCCACCCCCAGCGGCCCATCCCAGCACCCATACCTCGGCCAGCTCCCTCTCACTGATGCTCCGGGTGGCGCCCCCTTTCTTCCTGGCGCACGGCTCTACCGAGGGCACCCTGCCGTCCCCTTTGGCATAGCTGTGCACAGTGAGGACTCCTGTCTGTCCTTGGGCTCGGCAGGACAGAGGCTCGCTGGTTTCAGAATCGGAAGAAACAGAATCCTGTGAAGAACCGGAGCCCAGGCTGGAAGACGATTTCTTTTTGGAGCCTGAGAAGACGAGGCGTCCCCCGAGAGAAGCTGGGTTCACAGAAAGGTCCAAGGCAGCCGCTTCGTGCTCCTCCTCCTCGTCCTCGTCGTCCTCTTCCAGCTTGACGTTTTTAAGCTCTTCAAATTTGACTTCAGTGGAGTCAGAATAATCTGAAACACACGAGACACGTTGGACGGAGCCCACTCCCTCCTGCACACCTCAACCCAGAGAGAGGGACACAGACCAAAGAACGTGGGCGCCGAAGAAGCCTGGTTTCCAACTCTTTGGCTCCACCATAACGGGAGTCCCTGTGCGATCCGGGACAAGCTGCCTAGCCGCTCTGAGCCTCCGGTTTCCTCCTCTGTGACATGAAGACACTACCACCTCCCACCAGGGTTCTTAAATAAGACTGCGACGTATGAGGTGGGAGCACAGCCTGGCACACAGCACATGGCAGCTGTCCCTTCCCCAGAAGTCCCCTCAGGTCAGCGGAGACCCAGCGAGCCAGGCCAGAAGTCTGCTGCACGGAGGAAGCTGGGCCCACAGTGCCAACGGCTCCCAGCACACACCCAGAGGAATCCTGTCCACGCAGAGGTCCCCCAAGCGGGGCCTGACCCGAGGCTGACAACAGCTCCTTCCAAATAAATCTACCCTCGACAACAATCCATGGGAAGGCTTTCAAACACGGTGCTGGATCACGCCGTCCCTTCCTGAAATACCAACGGCCCCTCAGGCGCCTAGTGAGCAAGCTCTCAGACGGCAGGCAGGCAGTCCCCACACTGTCACATCCAACATCTCAGGGCACACCCGTCTCCTACCCTTCCCGCCCCCTGCTCAAATCGCAGGATACCACGGCCAGCTCGCTGAACAGCTGTGGGCCTTCCCCCACGTCCCTCCGTGACCCTGGGTGTCCCTGCCCAAAGCGCTTCCCACGCTCCAGTCACCATCTGCTCACAGGCCACCTCCCTGACGTCATGCCTGCGACCCTGCAGTGACCTGGTTAGTCCAATGGTTAGGGCTGTAGGGGAAAACAATACCACGACCCACTCACCTGGGAAGCTGAGGCCGTCCTCGACCTGGCGCACGGAGCTGTGGGTGGGCCTCACGGGAGCGAGGGCAGCCTGGCACTCCACCATGTCGTACTGTCCAGAGCCCGGCTCCTCCTTGGGGAAGAGCTCGCTCTGACTCACCTCCTGCGGGATTTCAAGACAAACGCGGTGCCTCTTTGTCCCGATCCGGTGCTTGGCCAGGCTGCAGGGAGGAGGGCGTGCTTTTTAAGGGCCAGTGTGTATATCCGCTTACATAAACACATCCCCACGCAACCCGACAGGAACCGCCAGAGCCTGCTTCACACTCGGGAGCCGCCCGAGACCGGGGACCTCACGGCCCCGAGCCTGTTCCATCAGGTGCAATCAGGGATGTCGCCGCCCCGCCTCACAGAGCTGACGTGGGGCTGGGGAAAAGCTGTGCTGAGGACACGCGCAGAACGCCTGCGTACAGCAGGTACCCCCGTGAACGAACGTTCCTCCTCTCTTCCCCACGCAGCCCCNGGGCACACCCGTCTCCTACCCTTCCCGCCCCCTGCTCAAATCGCAGGATACCACGGCCAGCTCGCTGAACAGCTGTGGGCCTTCCCCCACGTCCCTCCGTGACCCTGGGTGTCCCTGCCCAAAGCGCTTCCCACGCTCCAGTCACCATCTGCTCACAGGCCACCTCCCTGACGTCATGCCTGCGACCCTGCAGTGACCTGGTTAGTCCAATGGTTAGGGCTGTAGGGGAAAACAATACCACGACCCACTCACCTGGGAAGCTGAGGCCGTCCTCGACCTGGCGCACGGAGCTGTGGGTGGGCCTCACGGGAGCGAGGGCAGCCTGGCACTCCACCATGTCGTACTGTCCAGAGCCCGGCTCCTCCTTGGGGAAGAGCTCGCTCTGACTCACCTCCTGCGGGATTTCAAGACAAACGCGGTGCCTCTTTGTCCCGATCCGGTGCTTGGCCAGGCTGCAGGGAGGAGGGCGTGCTTTTTAAGGGCCAGTGTGTATATCCGCTTACATAAACACATCCCCACGCAACCCGACAGGAACCGCCAGAGCCTGCTTCACACTCGGGAGCCGCCCGAGACCGGGGACCTCACGGCCCCGAGCCTGTTCCATCAGGTGCAATCAGGGATGTCGCCGCCCCGCCTCACAGAGCTGACGTGGGGCTGGGGAAAAGCTGTGCTGAGGACACGCGCAGAACGCCTGCGTACAGCAGGTACCCCCGTGAACGAACGTTCCTCCTCTCTTCCCCACGCAGCCCCGGCGGGGGAGCTGCTGAGGACAGGCCCGCTGGCGGAGACACTGACGACACCGTCCCTCGGCCTCACCAGTCCCATTCCCTGCACCAGGCTCTCCTTCACGAAAAGCCCTCGAGCGGTAGCAAGAAGGTGGGCTTCTCTGGCTCTGAGGGAGCCACGCCCCCACAGACACGTGAGCCCCCCTCGGGTGACTATGGCCCAAGGAGAGGTGCCATCACCTCTGCGTGCAGCCGTGAGGAAGGGTCCGAATACCTGAGGACTCTGGAGCCTGCACCAAGAAGAACCTTCCCTCAGCTGTGCTCAAACACCCGGCTCAGAAGCAGCCCCTCAACAGGTGACGGGACCTACCAGACAGTCCCCTACTCCACCCCACCCCAGCCAGGCAGCTGGGTCCAAGGGCTGCGGGGTTACCTCCTCCTCAGGTCGCCCTCCTCTCCATCCTCCAGCCCCTCCGTCCCCTCTTCCTCTGGGCAATCCTCCTCCTTCCGGGCTCTCGGGGCCAGTTCACTCTCCTTAAGAAACTCGGCCGCTTCTGGTGTGGGCAGAGTGTGGTCGATGATAGTGCTGTCCTTCCCAGCTTTCCAGAGCTTGTACCTTTCTGGCTGGAACTTCCTCACAAACACGTCCATGGAGATCTTCACCATGTCCTTCCTGCAGGAACACTGTTGCAAGGCGCCAGAGGGGTTCCAGGTGANGGCAGCCTCTGTTCTCATAAAGAGTTTTAAAGCTACTTAGGGCCTTTCTCCATTCACCAGGACCCTCAGTCTTTCATTAGTAACACATCTACAGTACACATGACAAGTGCTTGTGAAACAGTCTCTCTAGAGGTACAAATCTACTAGAGTCCACTTTCAAGAACCAAAGCATGAAAAAAAAAAAAAAAAGAACCAAAGCATAGATGTGTATAAGAGACAGCTCCCACCCTCTCCCACCAAAGGGAAAAAGAGAACAGTTTCAGGCTGAACTGTTTTGAGTTCATAGGCTGAGGGCATCGCGTCTGCGCAGAGCCTTCACACATGAAAGGAAGCAGGGAGAAAAGGGCGGGGGACGCATGGCACCAGGGTGAGTCAACTGGGACGCTAGCCAGGGCGCGTGGAGAAGAGTTGAGAGCCAAGGCTCAGCATTAAACCCGGACGGTCAACGTCCACCTTCCCTCTGCCATCTACTCAGGCCAGGACCTCAGCAGCAAGTCTACTCCCGGCCAAAAGTACAGCCTTGCTGCATCCTTAAAGCAGCAAGCCCATCAGATTTCTCCCCAGTGGTGAACACCCAGAGCAGCTAGAGCAAGAATCAGCACTGTGTGTGTGGGTGCAGGGTTAACGCCCAACGAACTCAAGCACGGAAACCTCATTTTATACAACTCAAACCTAAACCAGTTTTTAAACGTTCTTTGTGAACAGAAGATGCTGATACTTTTGCACATTCCCTGCCTCTGTTTCTCAATTCCAGCAGCTCAAAGAAACACCAGCCAGTGTATCTAAGAAGGCTGGCTGGCTCAATCAGTTGTTTTTAGACACAGTTATTGTGAAGGAAAACAGTGGACTTACCAGCACAGCTTGTTTGCCATACTCGATCCACCGCCGGGTAGCAAAGTTGGTGGACTCGGCACAGTTGAAGCCGTGGTTAAAGCCAGCATGGTAGCCGTAAGGGAAAGTGATCATAAATTCTCCAGCTTCCTGAGTCACCTGAATTAGACCAAACAGGAAGCAGTTGAAGTAAGGGGCAGGAATGCTGGGCTCCAGCTCAGCCACCACTCAGTGACCAAGGACAGGTCACAAAGCTACTGGGGTCTCAGTGTCTTCTGCGACATGCAAAGTCCCCGCACATTGGACACCATGACTATAATTAATGACCCCTCTGGCAGCAGGAAGCTGGCGCCCACCTTTAATGCGTTGAGATCAAAAGGTGACACAGATTAGTCCCGGCCCACACCTGGTACAGAGGGGCAAGTAGAATAAAGCTCCCTGTGAAACACACGCCAGAAAGAGTGGTTTCCGTGTAAGCCAAGGACTGCTGTGCGCGCGATCCGCTCACCTTGTCAAAGGGAATTCCGTATTTCTTCAGCATTAAAGGAGAGATCAAGGTCATCTTATGGCGGAGGAAAGCCTCACAGCTTTGAGCACTGCCTGGGAAGAAGCCTGTTTAAATGAAAATGGGTACAGTTAATACATGGCTCCACACTGGCTCTGTAACCCTGGAGTCACTTCACACAGTGCATCTCATCTAATTGTAAGGAGGATGAATCACCAAGGTGATCGCCACAGGTTATTCTAGCTCCAGGCCAGTCCTAGCATTCTATGATGAGCCTCTGGGCTGTCCCCGGTGTAGTGGTCATCAAATCCTGCCTGGGGGATTGCCCTGGCAGCCTCTGTTCTCATAAAGAGTTTTAAAGCTACTTAGGGCCTTTCTCCATTCACCAGGACCCTCAGTCTTTCATTAGTAACACATCTACAGTACACATGACAAGTGCTTGTGAAACAGTCTCTCTAGAGGTACAAATCTACTAGAGTCCACTTTCAAGAACCAAAGCATGAAAAAAAAAAAAAAAAGAACCAAAGCATGAGATTCAACTTCAACTTGACCAACTAGGGTTTTGGCGAAAGAACCAGACCCAAGGTGACCAGTACACTGTCCCTGGTCAAACAAACCCATGCATGATGAAACCACTTAGCAGTCTACCACTTACTAAGCCCTTTCCCAGGACAAAGTGGGGAAAGGCTGCGATTTCACCCGCTCTGAGACGTACCCAAACTGGCAGTCTGGCTCACCCCCCACATGTGGGCTTAGGAAAGNGATACAAATCTACTAGAGTCCACTTTCAAGAACCAAAGCATGAGATTCAACTTCGACTTGACCAACTAGGGGTTTTGGCGAAAGAACCAGACCCAAGGTGACCAGTACACTGTCCCTGGTCAAAAAACCCATGCATGATGAAACCGAAGCAAAGACAGTCTACCACTTACTAAGCCCCTTCCCAGGACAAAGTGGGGAAAGGCTGTGATTTCACCCGCTCTGAGACGTACCCAAACTGGCAGTCTGGCTCACCCCCCACATGTGGGCTTAGGAAAGGACCACTGAAAGTGGACAACCGAGAGCCATGAGCCCAGCTCCCTGGCAGGTCTGACCCGGCCCACGGAGTGAACATCATACCTTTGGCCAGGCGCTCCAGCCGCTTTCCGTGCTCCGGCGGGACGGAGTACCTGCAAGCACACAGAAGCAGCGGCCACTGAGCAGAGGGCTGGCCCGGGAAGGGGCCCAAGGGCTCGTGCCCACTCTCAGAACAGCTCGAAATATCAGACTTTTCAACTTCCCGACCACAAGAACTAGAAAGGGATCTGGAGAAATGACGTATTAGACTGTCTGGGCACTGGAGTGGGGAACCCACACTGAAGGGCAAGCGATTTTTATCTTTTATATTCATTAACAAGACGTTTATTCGATAGTTACCATGAACCAGGATTTATGGCACACACTCAACGTTGCTCTCCTTTATAATGTTATTCATGCAATAAAACTTAAACAAACAACAAAAAAAAAGAAAGAAAGAGGAGGAGGATGGCATTAAAGTGCTCCTGGCAGAGCCTGAAAGGCTTAACTGGGATGGGATAGAGAGAGAAAAATGGGCAACAAGGTGACGATGGATTAGGTACCAGAGACCTGGCCCCCATCTGCTGAAGAGCCCATTTCCCTTCGTCTCCTCAACAGTGCACTGATTATCCAGTAGCCACTCACGCCTCCAACACTGTGGGTATCCAGACACCATAGGATTGCCCTTCATTAAGAAACAAAAGGAAAAACTAAAAAACACATAGAAGACTATTTAAAACTTTTGCAAAACTGTTAAAACTTCATATTCAGAAACTCACAGTAAGTCTATTTTACCTTTATAATGCGTTCTAAAGATGATTCCACAACAACAAAACCTTCCCATCCCAAACAGTTTTGTTATGAAACAAAACAGATGAGCAAACTATCACCTAAAGGGCTCTGGGATCCATCAGGCAATCCTGCATAGACATCTCTGCAGGAACCACTTCAGGTGACCTAAAGAGTGTATGTAGTAACAAGTATAGTTTCAGGAACTTCGGAGGACACATGGGGAGACACAAAAGTTACTGACTCTCAATAGAAGTCTAGCTTCTAAGGAAGTGGGTCAGTGGTCAGGGGGTAATCACTGGCTTAAAAGGGTGCCCCACCCCAAGACTGGAAACTGGAAAGGTATCTGACAGAACAAAAGAAAACCCCTGGGACAGGATGTGGCTGAAGAGGCTGGAAAAGGAATGGAGACAGACGCAGCTTCCATGACTCCTCAGGACTTGGTCAGTGTCCCGCCCGGCCTCCTCGCGCCTCCATCCTCATAATCGGCACCCAGAGCACAAAGGACGTCCTTCCTCTAGTTACTCAACACACTGCGCTCACTCCCGAGTCTTTGCATATGTTGCTACAAACACCCAGACACCCTTTCCTGTCTCCCCTCCTAACCCACCACCACCCCACCCCGCCACATCCTCACGTGCGAGGCCTCAGCTCGGCCATCACCTCTTCCAGAGGAGCCTTCTCGAGGCCCAGCGTTCACGTGCCCTCCTGTGTGGACCTACTGCACCCACTGTTCCCCGTCACAGCTTTTCTCCCACTCTCTCTCTCTTGACCAGTCTCCTATCTGTGTGGGGGTGAGCGCCTCATTGGTCCTATGCTCTGTTGAAGGCACCACCTTCGCTGACATGCTGAGATGGATGGGTGGGAGCAGGCAGACGAGACGGCGAATCTGCCTCCCCAGCCACACTGCGGCTGCAATGAACAGCAGGGAGTGGATGCCGAGTGACCACGCGCCCCCTCGTGGGTTGGGCACACACTGCTGCTCACCAAATATTTTTTCCATGAGGAAAAGAAAGCTTTCTATCATCTGAAGGAGCGACTCCAGGCTTGGAAATCTGCCTCTAAGAAATGCCTCAGGCCTGTTCAGAAAAAGAAGTCAGACAGCAGTGGGAGAGCTTGGGAGAGCCCCGCGGCTCTCGGTGACTCAGCCACCTTCCTCTTCCACACGGTGGGAGTAGGTGCCCTGCCCTCTAAAACCTGCTGCTCCAAGGGCAGGGAGAGCCAAGGGCAGGGAGAGCCCCAGCGCTCTAACAGCACCTCGCTGCCTCCAAGTCGGAAGGAAACGTGACACGCCAGTCCCACCCCAAGCCTGCCGAACCAGTATCTGTATCTTATCTCCATCCCAGGGTGGTCCATGTGCACAGAGCTGACCAGCCCTGGTGCCAACGGCAGGCCGACTTTACCAGGACTTGGGCTCTCCGAAGTGCAGGTAATTGATGCTGTACAAGTCCATGTCCTCGGTGTGCCAGGCAAAGGATGTCTTCCACATGCCGAAGTACAGGTACGGAGTATTCACACCCTCGATGGTGATCCCACTCTCCTTCTCCACCAAGTCCAGGATGGTTCTCAGCCGGCCAATATTCCACTCATCTACATGCTGCAGAGGATGTCACATTGAATAAAAACTGAGGCTCTGAACCCACCAATTGCAGAGCAGATCACATGTGAGCTGTCACTTTTAACAAAGATTTGGCATACTGTTGAAACTGTGTGGACATAAAGACCCACAGCACCCCTCACTCGCTGTTCAGAGCTGCCACTGGAATTGATGCCATTATACCCCCAAAGAGCAAAATGACACTAAACACCAGTAAGTCAAAGAGGAGAAAGGGAGGTGATAGCCACCGGTTCTAAACCCAAGATGAACAGTTTGAACAGAACCCAAATAAACTTAGGTCAAACGAGGAAAGACCTCTCAAATTACAACAAATACAAAGCATGGAATTTACTAATTTGTGACTTGCCTGGCCCTTATTTCCTTATTTCCGGGCATTGTCTTCAGTAAAAAGTCTACAGTGTTACCCTGAGTTAAAAAGTTCATCGAGAAGCCCACCTCCTGTAAAGACGTTCTGGATTTAACCCTAAAAGCTTCACTTCCCACCACCCAAAAAAGCAATCATCAACAGCAAAATTGGTATTCACTTTTTAAACGCCTTCCTTCGCATAATTTATAAAAACAATAATCTGAGTGATAATCCCTGAAACACTCTACAGATTTTTCAAATCATCCTAAAATGGTCCCAAATAGCCCTTTTTTGCACCACATGTAAGGCTGTCCAAAACCACTATATCCTAAGCCAATGCAATTCGTTAAAAAACAGCTTTTTCTATAGAATCTTGTTGGAAGACTCTCAAAATCTCAATGTTTCTTTTCTTAAATATATACCCCTTTCATTATATTAGTCAGTGATCTTTTTTTCACAGAAACCACATTGCCCTCCCCAACATTTCATTTACTGTGATCCCACCCTCTCTAGAACTCATCAGAGCTACCACCCACAGACTATTCTAATGGCCCTTGCAAAGAACACTGTATCATCCAATTCACATGTAGAGTGGGAGAAATTAAATTCAGTCACATGCAAAACTATCCCGATTAAGGGAGCACAGCCCATCAGCTGGCGGTGGACCACTCTTTTGTGCAAACACCCATTCAGCAAAACAGCTTTTAGGGGAACTTCTCTTGCAATCCAGTGTTTAGGAATCCGTTCTCCTAATGCAGGGACCCAGGTTCAATCCCCGGTCAAGGAGCTAGACCCCCCATGCTGCAACTAAAGATCCTGTGTGCCACCACCAAGAATGAAGGTCTTGTGAGACACAACCAAGACCTATGCAGCCAAATAAAATCGTAAAAAAAAGGAAAAAAAGAAAAAAAGACAAACAGCTTTTAGGTGTCTATTGCATGCCGGGCAGATGAAAATGCTATCAAATCACAAAACTGCAAAAACACTGCATAGAGATTCCAGTGACTTTCACCTTTTCATAGAGAGTGCCATTCACATCTGCACCATAGATTGGGGGATTGAACGTGAGATTTTTCCAGTATTTCCGTTCAAGCTCTTCAAATTCACTATAGCGTGGGGTACAGTACCTTTCAAAAGTGGAAAAAAAAAAGGGTTAGCCACTCATAAGATACTAAATTCATCAGGCATCATGGATAGCACAAGACATAATCCCCTGTTCCAGGGATAGCAAGACATTTCAAAGGAACAAGATATAACCTTGGCCTTCAAGGTTCCGCTAATTCCCTCAACCTCCCTTCTGTGGGTACCAGGTCCAAGGAAGGTAACATACACCAAGATGTAAGCCCATCTTCCTTAAGAATGCTATCCTCCACTCTTTTTAAAAGACCCTACTAAAACTCCTCCCTGCTCCACTCCGGAGTGGCCTGGCCACCCAGGGGGAAAACAGGCTTACAAACTTGTGAGAATCAACAACTGCAAATCCCTGTGTATCCACAGACAACCAAAAATCCGCCCACACATGGAGAGGTGAGGTCCTGGAATAGCAGTCACTTCCCTGCACTCTAAGGAAGTGTCTCCAAGAGGGCTCACTTGAATTGTCTCTGCTGCATCCCCACCATCCTATGCAGTGTGGCTAACATCCAACAAATAAGCACGCCTGAAAACAAAATAGTTTAATAAAAATATAACAGTCTTAAAAACATTAAAAACAAATTTTTGCATATCAAATGTTCCACTGAGGGAAATACAAGTATATACATATGCTCAAACACACACACACACCCCTATCCATATATATCTCCACATAATATTGTTAAAAATATCTATAGTCTTCAGCTCAATAAAATCACATACTGAGAACTTATTCGAAAGTAAACTTTTTAAAAATTCAAACCACTTTAAAAGTATTACACAAATTTAAAGAGTAACGTGAAAATACATAGTATATAACTCGGCAAAAATATATATATAAGGAATGGAAGATCAAACTGAAATTGTGTGGAGATAATGAGGTTAATTGGGAGGTAAAAAAAAATCTTACTTTAAATGCTGCCTTACATTTTGATGTCAACCTAATGAATAATGAAGTTTAGAATTCTCAAGTTCCCTTTAAATACAAATAACTACTTCCAACCGATCTGCTTTATAAATTTAGGTTGTTACCTACTGGGTTTTCTTAAAGCTGGCTGATCATGCAGACAGAAATCAAGGGTAAGAACTGGCTGTATTTCAGAAGAAGGGAAAAGACACGAGACTGACTGATTTAAAAACAGATTTCCTGAAAGGCAAGGCCTACTGTATGCTAATAAGATGAGACTAGAAGACCGAGGAGGGAGCAGGCAGGGACTGAATGAGACCAACCCCAGTAGAAACAAAGCAAGTGTGTGCCTGGCCCAGTGCAGAGGTAGGAAGCAGACTCGAAGGACGACACAAGCTCATAGCTGCGAAGCACAGCACAAGCTTCAACAGGCTTTTTACACAGATTCTCTAATTAGACAGCAGGTTGGCCAGCAAAGGAGATGCTTTAAGAGTTAGGCTGCCAAGAAAACTGGGAGCCCACATTCAGAACTGTGATAAGTCCAAGGAAAAGAGGTAGAGCACAGATGGAGCGAGAGTGAGACCTGATGTGAGATAACAAAGCACTCCAAGTGTGAAGCCTGGCGAGCTGAGGCTCTCCCCGGGGCTCCTCCACGGCCAAGCCGGAGCCGGAGGCACAAAACATCTGACCGGCTGAAACCAAGCCGTGTGTAGACCAAAATGGACTCAGGAGAAAAAGCGAGGAGGGGCGGGGAGGGACGAATCCCTTATGGAGCCTCAAAATGAAGAGACACAAGGGAAAGGAGAAGATTCAAGCAAGAGGATAAGAACGACTAGTCAGAGTCCAACAAGTGGAATGCACAATTCATTCTCTGTAAATCTGAGGTCAAATGAGAGCGAAATTATTAAAAACAGCACAGAAAAACAATGCAAAACAGTGGACCTAAACAAGGATGTTTCCAACAGAGACAAGAATGTACCAATGATCATGGAGTGATAGAAAACAGCAGACAGCTTGTTGGTTTACTCATGTTTGGTTAACGTCATAGAAAAAATGAGATAGGTAGTGAGGAGTTTGACATGATTAAAGACAGAAGGACCCAGAAGGAAGAGATTAACTTACACTACTGAGGCCACTTTTTGGTAAGTGGGTGTTATCGATACATCTGGCCCAAGCGCCTTTGAACCAACTCCAAGTTTCCCCTTTGCAACCTTGCAAATTATTAAGTCCTACTTTTGATGGAAAAGCAATGGGATTACTCTATGTAAAAACATAGACGAGTTTAGACTGTGACTGTGTACTGAGAAGAGAAATGTTTCCGTGCAAAGAACAGCGAAGGAGACAGAGAAAAGCAGGAGCTGAGCAAAAGGGACTTCAGCAGGATGGCAGCAGTCTTGAAGACCACTCTGCCCACGAAATGTAAGGTCCAGATGCTAAAAGGAACGTGCTTCACTCACTTGTCACTGTTGGCTATCTTGCGGAACTCTCGCACAGTCATGGCTTTCTTCTGTATGTTGTACTGAGTAAAGAGGCCAGACTGCCCCGTCACCAGCTGCTGGATGGGGGCGGGAATAACCAGGTCATCAATATCATCATAGGAGGCTCGTGGCTTCCACTCCTTTGGAGGAACAACCTGTAGGGAACACAAGGAACAAAGAGATCAGAAACCTGGCAAGCTGATCAGAGTCCACGAAGTGTGCAGGCCAACAGCTGATTTTACTAGAAAGTCACGTGGATTTAACCATCCTCACTCAAACATGGCAAGTCACACTGTCAAGCTAGCCCTGATCCAGTTCTGCCACCAACTAGCTGCCTAGATGCAATGACCTAAAGTAAGGAATATTCATTCATTTTCAGCCTCAGAATGTTATCTGAGCACCAAGAGAGGAGGTTGAAGAGTTGATTTGCTCTCAATCTAACAGAAAGCTCGTATGGGAAGCCAAATTACTATGAGAGGGCGGAATGAGAGGGAAACCGAGAGAGAGACGTTGGATTGATGAAAACACCCTCTCCACCAAGAGAAGGAAGCATTGCAGCAGCTGGCCCTGGGACACTGGCTCTTTCCCTCCCTTTTAAAGATTCCCAACAGCTCTCCTCTAACCTAAAAAAAGAGATGTTTCAGATGTTAACGAAAGGAATTAACTTTTAAATAGGACAGCAAATATTCAACTACCACTCCATCTGCCTTTCAGTAAAACTGTTCTTCAAGGCTTCATTTAGGAAAAATCTTACTGCCGCCCTCGGTCCCAAAGGCCTCCACCCCTCACCTTAGCCAGCCCAGCCCGATGAGCTCCTTGGGATTCAATATAAGCAATGTAACGACTGAAGTTTTGGAACTCCTCCATAGTCGGGTAGAAGGTCATTATCCGAGCACTGGGATTCAAGGTTTCGGATTCAGAAGCCATCTTCCCTCCTTTTTGAGGTTACTTTGGTCAGGCAGGAATCTGAAGACACACATTAAGAGCATAAAATTATACAAAGTGTAATTAAGACTGAATGCTGGGAATGTCAGTGCAGAAAACAGTGAAAGAGGAAGAAAGTCTGCAGCACCTAGAAGACCTCACACCTGGAATCTGCCTGGGGCAAGTTATTTAAATAAGATAAAGAAAAGCTTCTTAAATGATTCTAATGTATCAAAATTGCTTGTATTCAAACCTCATTTAATGGAGACAATGTCTCAACTAAAAAGGGGAAACTAATTATTTGGTTGTTGGTCCCATCTGACAAAGCAGCTGCCCCGCCCATCTTTACAGCTGCTCCCTTGTTCATACTTGGCTAATTAATTCTAAGTATTAAGCTTAATATACTACAATCTGATTTTTTTTTTAATAAAAATCTATCTATGGGCTTCCTTCTAAGGCACAGATTTCAAACAGGATTCTAGATTCTTAAGAAAAGTCACTTAGCTACAAGATTACAAAGTTAAAGAGCTAAAAAGCATCCTGATATTAGTGGCCAGAGCTATGATTTTTAAAACCCTTAAATGAAATTGTTCTCACAGCTACACCTAAACGCAGTTTCAGCACAACTACATGAAATCAAGGTAGAGACTAGTTCAATTGCACTGTACCCAGAACTCAACAAAATTAAAACAGGCAATAAACTGGCAGTACAGGGCAAACTTCATAACAGACTGGAGGTGAAATAAATACTACTTTGTTTTTAGATGAGGCCTTCTGCTAAGTGGGTGCATCCCCACTGCCTGGTAACACAATAGACTATTTCAACTGAATAAGAACCAAGCATACCAGTTAAAAACAGTCAGTTTAGAAGCAAAAAACTTATGACCTTTTCTTTACTCAATTCATCTCGGCCCCCAAATCATGGCAGTTCAGCTCCAAGAGTTCCCCTTGAGAGCTGGAGAGATCAGAAAGGGGAAAACTCCTCCAACATACCAACAATTTAGTGAAAGACTAGGAAGACAGCATGAAGTAGAGCTGTCTAAAGTAGGAGAGAAGACAAGTCCCAGTACCCGCATCTCTCCAGCTTCCATTTCACCAACTATAGTGAGTTCCTGGCCTGGTGCTTTTATGCACCTCGACAAACTGTGCAGGTATACTGTAATCCCTGTTTTACATACCAGGAAATTTACCCAAAGTCCCGCAATGCATTCCCAGTGCTCCATTTCTCTGTGCTGCCTACATCATAATCTCCACTTAATCTAAGCCCTTTGCAAGGGCAGATCCAAGTGTAAAGGAACAAGTTTTATGCAATCTTGAAGACCCCTTTTCTAAGAAAAGAATACAAAGTATCTCACTTTTGCAAATTTTACAAAAACATATAAATAATGTAAACACAGTGTTAGGCCCCAGCCCAAAGCCTCCAAAGCCCCACAAGAGGCTTCATTTGCCTCTGGCCTTATTCATCTTTGTATACCCAAAACCTAGAACAATGCACGACACAAGACTACACACTCGGTAACTGTTGAACAACTGCTTTCCTTGCTCTTACATCATCTGCTCATTCCCTTTCTTCTACTCTAGGATCCCCTCCCCTCAATCTATTCCCTCGGGAAAGCTCCTGTTCCTTGACACCTTCCTTCCCCCACCCAGCAACAAAGCCTTGTGGTTTAAAAGAGCACAGCCCTAGAATTAAAACAATTCTGAATACAGATCTAGTCTCTGCCATTTACTAGCTGTGTGACCTTCGCTGTGTAAATTGCCCGAGTCTCAGTTACTCCTCCTGTAAAATGGGGATCCCGACCTCCTTGCCCCGCAGGGTTGCTGTGATTAACTCAGATGATGCAAGCGAATAGCTAAGCACTAGGCCTGGTACTTATCAACTCAGTAAATGCAACTATTACTATCTCAAACTCCCGCTCCCTCCCCTCGCATCGGATCCCGTAGGGATCGCTCCCAAGGTAGCCCCCCGCGTTCCCAAGGTCTCCGAAGCTCACCGCGTAGACGTCCGGGCCCTCCCGGCCCCCGCCGCCTAGGCGAGTGAGGCCGGGCCGCAGGAAGAGAAAATAAGGCCCAGTAGACCCGCCCACCCTTCCCGACGCCCATTGGCCAAAAGAGATTGGAAAGGGCCAATCTCAGGGCTCATTTTAGAAGCTCCTGCTTCCATTGGTCGAAAGCTATGCCTATCACTCACCGCTGAAGGCCGCTTTCCGCCCCTCCCCCACCGGCGATCACGGTCAAGGCTATCGAAGCAACAAATCTAAAGGATTCAAAAACCCTGTAGTTCTTATTTAAAGCCCACTGCCCCAAAAGGGCTAAGGCTCGACTTCTGCTGTCGCCACTAGCCGATCACCCTGCTTTTCCAGCCGGCGAAGGACGAGACTCCGCCTCCTCTAAAGTCTGCCTCTGCGCAGCCGCACAGCTCTCCTCAAAGTCAACCAATCCGGGGGCCGCCATAAGCTTCAACCCGCCAATGAAAGCGCTGTGAGGCCTTCCCAAAGTCCAGGCGTATCAATCTGTTCAGCCTATGAGCGCCGACTCGGGCTGTTGCCAGGAGGAAAAGTAGTACCACCCGGGACTGCGGCCACTGAGCACGTCGGCTGAATCGCAGAGCCGGCCAATCGAAGGCGGGCTTCTGGCTGCCCGTAGCTAGTCTGGACTTAGGACAGTTAGTTGAGTGCCTAAATGGGGTCTTTGGCCAGAGTAAAGGCTCTAATGAGGCCGTTGTAGGATGTTTCTAAAGGGTGGGTACAGTCTTTTGAGGGGTGAGTAGAACCCTTACCAGAGTGAAAGTGCGCTCCGGACTCAGGGGTAGTTTCTGAGGTCAGAGAATTCCCGATTCGGTGACCACCCTGTCCCAGTTTGCGCATGGCTGTCTCGGTTTTTAAAACGCGAGTCGGGGGTCTTGGGAACCCCCTCACTTGCCGGCAAACCGGGACATTTCTTGAAAGGAGCAGTTCCTAAGGGGAAAGGAGCTCTGAGGGTCATTAGGACAAGTTTTGAGGGCAAATGTCCTTAGGGTCATTAAAAAGCTGTTCCTCAGTGAACAGAGATTTGGGGGTCATTAGGAGGAGCTCTTGGGGAGGAAGGAGAAGATGCTGGAAGTCATTAGATACACTTGGAGGGTGAGGAGGATTCCTGGAAGTCATTAGGAACTGTCCCTGAGGGGTCGTGAGTCGCCCTAAGGAGCCCCACATTGTCAGGGGTGATGGGGGAGGAAGCAGCTAGGACAGTCTGATAGGTCAAACAGAAAAGTAGAATACCCTCAACCTGAGTTATTAACATGTACAAAATTGCCCCAGATGAGTAGGTCTGTGGTGCACTGAAAAGAGCTGTGAAGTCAGATCTGTGTTCAAACTACTTGCTCCTCTGAGGTTGGGTTTTCACATCACTAAAAAGGAAAAGGTAATATCTGCCTTGCAGGATTGTTGTAAAGATGAGAGTTAATATATGTTGGGAAAAAGGATGGTATTAGGTAGAATGGAATGGACGTAGAGCAATTGTGATTTATACCCTGGGGCTGTGGAGAAGGAGATGGCAACCCACTCTAGTACTCTTGCCTGGAAAATTCCATGGATGGGGGAGCCTGGTGGGCTGCGGTCCACCGGGTCGCAAAGAGTCAGATGCGACTGAGCGACTTCACGTTCTTTCTTTCTATAGTTCCTTTTGGAGAAGGAAATGGCAACCCACTCCAGTGTTCTTCCCTGGAGGATCCCATGGACGGAGGAGGTCTATGGAGTTGCAAAGAGTCGGACACGACTAAGCAACTAACACACACACACACACCCTGGGACTGGTTATGTCCCTCCCCCACCCCACCCTCCCCCTAAAAAAGCAGAGTTATTTCTCAAAAAAAGTCAAGGGAATGACTTCTGAGTAGGCAACCAATAGCCTTTCACAACAGTTATAAAGGTTTTCTCTCTTGACCTACTGTGTTAGGTAACAGATTACATTGGTTAGCTCAGAAAATTGCTAAAAGTCTGAAGAATCCAACTTGGAGTATACATAACAAGGAAAATCACCCACCACTCTCCTCAGTGTTGCCCTCAAACAGGTGTTTGCTTCACTGACTGGCTGTCCTGGGCATGGATACAGTTACTAACACCACTTTACTACCAACTGCTCCAGGAATTTAATCTTGTAACATTTCCCACTGAGGCCAAAAAGGATTTTCCAGGATTGCTGTTACTTTGTATCACTAGCTTTCCCTTGGTCTGTTAGCATGATAGTGGAACTTCAATCCCTTTCTCTTTCATCTTCCTGTATCTCTGACCAGTTTATCTTAGTCACCCTTTTACACTCACCTTTCCTTTCTCACCCCTTAAAAGTTCACATCTGAAGCAAACTAATATAGTGAAAGAAGACCAAGTTGGGTTTAACTTTGAGTGGGAACAGGGAATGATGGCGGTTAGCATAAGGAATGCTTCTGTGGTGTTAGTAATATTCTATTTTCTCCATCTGCAAGGTGGTTATTACAGTGGTGTGTTCACATTGCTTTGAGCTATATACACTTATAAGTTGTGCATAACATTCCATGTATACGATACGTTAATTTTTAAATTAAATTACAAATTTAATTTTTTAAAGCAAATTATTTTTTAAAAGAAAAAAAATGTTGAAGTCTTCACGGCTCTCTGACTTTTGTCCTTTTCTCTCATTCTACACCAGAGGACTTCCCTGGTGATTCTGAAGGTAAAGCGTCTACCTACAATGCAGGAGGTCCAGGTTCAATCCCTGGGTTGGGAAGATCCTCTGGAAAAGGAAATGGCAACCCACTCCAGTATTCTTGCTTCCCTGGTGACTCAGAGGTTAAAGCGTCTGCCTGCAACGCAGGAGACCTCGATTTGATCCCTGGGTCGGGAAGATCCCCTAGAGAAGGAAATGGCAACCCACTCCAGTATTCTTGCCTGGAGAATCCCATGGATGAAGGAGCTTGGTGGGCTACAGTCCACGGGGTTGCAAAGAGTAGGACACGACTGAGCAACTTCACTTTCACTTTCTAGAGAAGGAAATGGCAACCCACTCCAGTACTCTTGCCTGGAAAATCCCATGGACAGAGGAGTGTGGTAGGCTACAGTCCATGGAGTCGCAAAGAGTCGGACACGACTAAGAGACTTCACTTTCTTTTCTTTCTCTCTTTTCTTATTCTACAAACCCACTTAGGTGTTTTACAGCTCTAGCATCATGACCTAGAGCAAGTTACTTAATTTNAGTCCATGGAGTCGCAAAGAGTCGGACACGACTAAGAGACTTCACTTTCTTTTCTTTCTCTCTTTTCTTATTCTACAAACCCACTTAGGTGTTTTACAGCTCTAGCATCATGACCTAGAGCAAGTTACTTAATTTCTCTAATCCTTAGTTATAGCTAAAATTGGAATAGCACTTCCCTTTCTTGGTTGTGAGAACTGGATGAGATATTGCAGGCAGAGCACTTAGAAGTCAAGCTGGCAGGTATTAAGTGCTCAGTAAATGTTAGCTGCGACGGTGGAAGATGATGGTGGTGATGATGATAACAAAGCACTTAGCATAAAGCCTGAAACAAGAGCTCGATGCACTTTCATTCTCAGGCTTCACTCATGTGTGCACACTGAGTGCACATTGATATACCCATTCTATAGTCCAATAAAGTCTCCCCTGAGTTCAGATCCATATATCCTCCTATTTCCGGACACCACCCCCTCCACTACCTGGGTAGCTACAAGTATATAAAACCCATATGCCCAATAAAGAACTAATCTATTTACTCCACAAATGAGCTCCACCTCCTAGGACTCCTATCTCGGTGAGGCAGCCATCCATCCAATCACTTCTCCCCCCCTCCAAAACAAAAGCCAGAAACCAGTCGGCATCTAGGGATTCCTTGATGTGGTCTATCACTTCACCCACACAGAGTTCACAAAGCAAGTACTTTACAAGTGCCTAGATTTGTTTACATGCCCATCATCTTCCATGAGACAAAAATCTTGAGAGGATCACTTGTGTCTTATCGGTGGTATCATTTAGGAATGTGTTCTGTTGCCAGAAATACAAAACCCTAGTGACAGTAACTTAAACCAAATTATTTTTCCCAAATGTAATATAAAGTTTGAAGGGAAGAGGGGCATTTATTGGCGTTGATTCAGCGATCCACAGAGTCACCAAAGACATTGTCTCCTTTCATCTTTCTCCATCATACTTCACAACCTGGCTTTGACCTTCATGTGTGCACTTCATAGCTGTGAAGTGATTGCTGAAGCTCCAGACATCCTGCCCCTATTCATAGGGATATGGAAGAAAGAGAGAGTATCAGCAGCACCTGTTACTCCTATCAGATCCAGCAAAAAGTCTCTCAGAATCTTCCCACCTACCAGTA
Source organism: Neotragus pygmaeus (assembly GCA_006410875.1). Taxonomy (NCBI): domain Eukaryota; kingdom Metazoa; phylum Chordata; class Mammalia; order Artiodactyla; family Bovidae; genus Neotragus; species Neotragus pygmaeus. The sequence continues at coordinate 503,886 of SJYV01053940.1, read as the reverse complement.
ACGAGTGGGACAAACGTTTAGCTGCTTTTGTGGTGTTTACAATCTAGCAAAGGGGAGAAAAGAAAGCCTTCTTAAGTGATCAATGCAAAGAAATAGAGGGAAGCAATAGAATCGGAAAGACTAGAGATCTCTTCAAGAAAATTGGAGATACTAAGGGAATATTTCACCCCAAAATGGGCACAATAAAAGGCAGAAATGGTAAGGACCTAACAGAAGCAGGAGAGATTAAGAAGAGGTGGCAAGAATACAGAGAAGAACTATACAAAAAGGGTCTTAATGACCCAGATAACCAAAATGGTGTGATCACTTACCTAGAGCCAGACACCCTGGAGCGCAAAGTCAAGTGGACCTTAGGAAGCATTACTATGAACAAAGCAAGTGGAGGTGATAGAATTCCAGCTGGGCTGTTTCACATTCTAAAAGATGATCCTGTGAAAGTGCTGCACTCAATATGCCAGCCAATTTGGAAAACTCAGCATTGGCCACAGGACTGGAAAATGTCAGTTTTCATTCCAATCCCAAAGAATAGTAATGACAAAGAATGATCAAACTACCATACAGTTATACTCATCTCACGTACTAGCAAGGTAATGCTCAAAATTGGATCGTAGAAAAAGCAAGTGAATGCCAGGAAAACATCTGCTTCATTGACTGCACTAACTCATAGTTGTAGTGGTTGATGGTAACTGCATAACTATCAACCAATCCAGTTTCAGAATATTTCCATCACCTCAGTAAAATCTGCCACCTCAATAAGATTCCTCATGTCTAGTTATAATCACTCTCAATCCCCACTCCCAACCCCAGGCAACTCTACTTCCCATCTATATAGAACTGCTTTTTCTGGACATTTCAAGCAAATAGAACCATACAGTGAATGGTCTTTTGTGTCTGACTTTTAGCATTAATTTTAGCGCTAATTTTTTTGAGAGTCATCCATGCCACAGCATATATCAGTATTTCATTTTTTTTTAGTATTGAATAGTATCCTTTGGTAGTATTGGCATTTGGGTTGTTTCCCACTTTTTGGCAACTATGAATAGGGATTCTGTCAACATTTATGTATGAGTTTTTGTGTGAATGGGTGTTTTCACTTGGATAGATAATTCAGTTCAGTTTAGTCGCTCAGTCATGTCTGACTCTTTGCCACCCCATAGACTGCAGCATGCCAGGCCTCTCTATCCATCACGAACTCCCAGAGTTTACTCAAACTCATGTCCATTGACTCAGGGATGCCATCCAACCATCTCATCCTCTGTCGTCCCCTTCTCCTCCTGCCTTCAATCTTTCCCAGCATCAGGGTCTTTTCAAATGAATCAATTCTGCGCATCAGGTGGCCAAAGTATTGGAGTTTCAGCTTCAACATCAGTCCTTCCAATGAATATTCAGGATTGATTTCCTTTAGGATTGACTGGTTGGATCTCCTTGCTGTCCAAGAGACTGTGAAGAGTCTTCTCCAATATCACAGTTTAAAAGCATCTATTCTTTGGTGGTCAGCTTTCTTTATAGTCCAACTCTCACATCCATACATGACTACTGGGAAAACCATAGCTTTGACTAGATGGACATGTGTTGGCAAAGTAATGTCTCTGCTTTTTAATATGCTATCTAGGTTGGTCATAGCTTTTCTTCCAAGGAGCAAGCGTCTTTTAATTTCATAACTGCAGTCACCATCTGTAGTGATTTTGGAGCCCCCCAAAATAAAGTCTCTCACTGTTTCCATTGTTTCCCCATCTATTTCCCATGAAGTGATGGGACCGGATGCCATGATCTGAGTTTTAAGCCAACTTTTTCACTCTCCTCTTTCACTTTCATTAAGAGGCTCTTTAGTTCCTCTTCACTTTCTGCCATGAGGGTGGTGTCATCTGCGTATCTGAGGTTATTGATATTTCTCCTGGCAATCTTGGTTCCAGCTTGTGCTTCTTTCAGCCCAGCATTTCTCATGATGCACTCTGCATGTAAGTTAAATAAGCAGGGTGACAATATATAGCCTTGACACAATCATTTCCCGATTTGGAGCCAGAGATAGATAATTAAGAGTGAGATCTCTGTGTCTTATGGTAAATTTATTCCAGCTTGTGCTTCATCCAGTCCAGCATTTCTCATGATGTACTCTGCATATAAGTTAAATAAGCAGGGTGACGATGTACAGCCTTGATGTACTCCTTTTCTGATTTGGAACTAGAGATAGATAACTAGGAGTGGGATTTCTGTGTCTTATGGTAAATTTATGGTTATCTTTTTAAGAAATTCCCAAACTTTTTTCCAAAGTGACTGTACCATTTCACATTCTCATTACTCTTCACATTTCTCCACATCCTTGCCAATGTTTGTTACTGTTTTTTTGATTATGGCCACTCTAGTGGATATAACGGAGAAGGCAATGGCACCCCACTCCAGTACTCTTGCTTGGAAACTCCCATGGATGGAGAAGCCTGGTGGGCTGCAGTCCATAGGGTCGCTAGGAGTCGCACACAACCGAGCGACTTCACTTTCACTTTTCACTTTCATGCATTGGAGAAGGAAATGGCAACCCACTCCAGTGTTCTTGCCTGGAGAATCCCAGGGGCGGGGGAGCCTAGTGGGCTGCCGTCTATGGGGTCACACAGAGTTGGACACTACTGAAGCAACTTAGCAGCAGCAGCAGTGGATATAAAGTGGTATCTCACTGAGGTTTTTTTTTAAATTTACTTCTAGGCCATGCAGCTCTCCTTGTGAGATCTTCGTGCCCTGACTAGGAGTGAATCTGGGCCCCTGGTAGTGGAAGGGCTGAGTCCTAATCACTTGACCACCAGGGAATTCCCTCATTGAGATTTTAATTTGTATTTCCTTGATGACAAATAATGTTGAGTATCTTTTTATTTGCTTATTGGCCATTAACATATCTTCTTTGGTGAAATGCCTATTCAAATATTTTGCTCATTTTTAAACTGGGTTGTTTGTCTTAATACTGAGTTGTAAGAGTTCTTTATATATTTTAGATACAAGTCCTTTATCAGATATAGGCTTTATAAGTATTTTGTTTCATGCTGTAACTTTTTTTCTTTCTTCCATTTTTTGACTGTGCTGCAGAGCATGTGGGATCTTAGCTCCCCAAACAGGGATTTGAACCTGTGCCCTCAGCAGCAGAGTGTGGAGTCCTAACCACTGGACTGCCAAGGAGTTTTCTCTGTCTTCATTTTAGTAGTGTCTTTTGAAGCACAAGAGTTATTAATTTTGATGAAGTCTCATTTATCAATTTTTTCTTGTATGAATTGTGCTTTTGGTGCATTGACGCTAACATTTATTTAGTTCTGTTCTGCCTCCAAAGTTTATCCATAACCCAGCACTTTCTTCTGCCTCCATCGTGACCACCTGATCCAAGCCACCATCATCTGTAGCCTGATCAGCATAATTCTTGCTTCTACCAGGTCCCTTGCAGTCTGCTCAACACAGCAGGCAGAGTGATTCTTTAATACTAGATGCCAGATCAAGTTACTCCTCTTAAAACCATCAAATGCCTTCTCATCTAATTCTGGAGGGAATGATGACTTCTCATCTAATTCTGGAGGGAAGCCAAGTCCTCACAAGGGCCTACAGGCTCCCCCCACCCTCACCCCGTGTCATCCCCTCCCTCTTTCACTGTTCCAGTTCCCTATCCCCTCAAATCCGAATGGCTTGTTCCCTCACCTTCTTTAGGGCCTTGCTGACAATATCAGCTCCTCAGTGAAGCCTTCTGGGACCACCGCTACATGCTTTATTTATTTTTCTGTTGCTCAACTCTCTCCATTAGAATACCTGCCACCATGGGGGCAGGGATCTGTGTTTTGTTCACCAAGATCCTCAGCACTTAGGACATGCCCCGGCTCTTCCCGTGTGCTCACTAAATATTATATTGAGTCAAATGATATTTCTGAATTTTTCATTTTCTAAAAAAATTTTTGGTTGCACTGGGTCTTCGTTGCTGCACACAGGCCTTCTCTAGTGGCAAGCAGTGGTTGCTCTTTGTTGCGGTGCACGGGATTTTCACTGTGGTGGCTTCTCTCGTTGCAGGGCTCAGGCTGTAGGATGCAGGGGCTTCAGAAGTTGTGGCTCTCAGGCTCTGGAGCACAAGCTCAATAGCTGTGGCCTACAAGCTTCCCAGGTGGTACTGCCAAAGCAGGGGATGAAAGAGACTCACGTTCGATCCCTGAGTCAGGAAGATTCCCTGGAGTAGGAAATGGCAACCTACTCCAGTATTCTTGCCTGGAGAATCCCATGGACAGAGGAGCCTGGCGGTCCATGGGGCCACTCAGAATCAGACATGACTGAGCATACAGCATGCACACACAGCACGTGGGTTTAGCTGCTCTGCCGCATGCGGAATCTTCCCTGACACCTGCATTGGCAGGTGGATTCTTCGTCACTGGATCACCAAGGAAGTCTGGGATTTTATCCTCAGAATGAATTTTTGAAGAAGTCATTATTACCATCCCCATTTTATTTATTTCTATTTTTTTAGACTTCCTTGTGCAGACCATTTTAAAAATGTTAATTTATTTTTAATTGGAGGATAATCGCTTTACAATATTGTGTTGGTGTCTGCCCTATACTAACATGAATCAGCCATAGGTATACATATGTCCCCTCCCTCTTGAGCCTCTCTCCCACGCCAACCCACCCCTCGAGGTTGTCACAGATCACAAGGTTTGAGCTCCCTGTGAAAGTGTTAGTCACTAGGTCACATCCGACTCTTTGTGACCGCATGGACTGTGCCTGCCAGGCTCCTCTGTCTGTGGAATTCTCCAGGCAAGAATGCTGAGTGGGTAACCGTTCCCTTCTTCAAGGTCTTCCTGACCCAGGGTTGAACCTGGGCCTCCTGAATTGCAGGCAGGTTCTTAAGCCGGTGTCATACAGCAAATTCCCAGCGGCCATCTATTTTACATAAGATAATGTCTGGTGCTACTCTCCCAGTTCATCCCACCCCGTCCTTCCCCCACTGCCTTTTATGTGGGCTCTTTTTAAAGTCTATTGGATTTGTTACAATATTGTTTCTGTTGTTTACCTTCTAGCTTTTTGGTCCTGAGGCACTTGAGATCTTAGCACCCTGACCACAGGTGGAACCTACACACCTTGCATTGGAAGGTGAAGCTTTAAGGACTGGGGAAGTCTCTCCATCCCCATGTTATAGCTGAGGAAACTGGAAGGCAGGGAGGTTGTTGTTCAGTCACTTAGTCCTGTCCGACTCTTTGTAACCCCATATACTGCAGCACACCAGGCTTTCCTGTCCTCCACTGTCTCCCAGAGCTTTCTCAAACTCATGTCCATCGAGTCGGTGATGCCATCCAACCATCTCATCCTCTGTCGTCCGCTTCTCCTCCTGCCTTCAGTCTTTCTCAGAATCAGGCTCTTTACCTGTGAATCGGCTCTTCACACCAAGTAGCCAAATTATTGGGGCTTCAGCTTCAGCATCAGTCCTTCCAGTGAATATTCAGGATTGATTTCCTTTAGGATTGACTGGTTTGATCTCCTTGCAGTTCAAGGGACTCTCAAGAGTCTTCTCCAGCACTATGGTTCAAAAACATCAGTTCTTCGGTGCTCAGCTTTCTTTATAGTCCAACTCTCATATCCGTGCATGACTGCTGGAAAAACCATAGCTTTGACTAGATGGACCTTTGTTGGCACAGTGATGTCTCTGCTTTTTAATATGCTGTCTAGTTTTGTCATAGCTTTTCTTCCAAGGAGCATCTTTTCATTTCATGGCTTCAGTCACTGTCAGCAGTCGTTTTGGAGCCCAAGAAGATAAAGTCTGTCACTGTTTCCATTGTTTCCCCATCTATTTGCCATGAAGTGATAGGACCATATGCCATGATCTTCGGGGGTTTTTTTGTTTTGTTTTGTTTTGTTTTTTTAGTTTTAAGCTAGCTTTTTCACTCTCCTCTTTCACTTTCATCATGAGGCTGTTTAGTTCCTCTTGCTTCCTGTCATGAGGGTGGTGTCATCTGCGTATCTGAGGTTATTGATATTTCTCCTGGCAATCTTGGTTCCAGCCTGTGCTTCATCCAGCCCTGCATTACACATGATGTAAATAAGCAGGGTGACAATATACAGCCTTGACATACTCCTTTCCTCGTTTGGAACCAGTCCATTGTTTCATGTCTGGTTCTAACCATTGCTTCTTGACCTGTATACAGATTTCTCAAGAGGCAGGTAAAGTGGTCCGGTATTCCTATTTAAGAATTTTCTACAGTTTATTGGGATCCACACAGTCAAAGGCTTCAGCATAGTCAATGAAGCGGAAGTAGATGCTTTTGTGGAATTCCTATGCTTTTTCTATGATCCAGCAGGTGTTGGCAGCTTGACCTGCTTCCTCTGTCTTTTCTAAACCCAGCTTGGACATCTGGCAGTTCTTGGTTCACGTACAGTTGAAGCCTAGCTTGAAGGATTTTGAACATTACCTTGCTAGCATGTGAGTTGAGGACAACTGTGTGGTAGTCTGAACATTCTTCGTCATTGCCCTTCTTTGGGATTGGAATGAAAATTGACCTTTTCCGGTCCTGTGGCCACTGCTGAGTTTTTCAGATTTGCTGGCATATTCAGTGTAGCACTTTAACAGCATCACTTTTTATGATTTGAAATAGCTCAGCTTCAAGTTAAGTAGCCTGAAACAAGCACTGAGCCTGAGGATATTTGTGAAAAAGAAGAGTGAATGATGAACTGAATGAGTAAAGGACCAGGAAGGACTCTGTTTGTATGTTAATGACACCTTTGACTTTCACCTGAGTCAGTAGCATTCCAATCTTTGCCGATGGACTAAGCTGCTGAATGTAAACATCTTTCTCAGGAGCTGTGGGCAAAAGGCCTGACAACTAGTTGCCCAGGAAAGAAGCCATGATCTATAAGCAACAGAAACACATTGACACAGCCTGACCTATTCAGCTTGGATCACTGAGAGAAGCTTCTGCAGCCAGGTCAGTCTAGGTACAGAGAAAGAGAATTTAGGCTCAATTCAGCCTTGCAGACAAAGTCAGTTGGAAAGACCAGTGCCTCCTAGCCTACAAAATATAAAAATACAAATATAAAAGTGCTCTGAGGCAGACACACACATACCCACAAATACACCCTGGATCTCCACATTTAACAGAAACAGAAAGTTTCTTTCTGGTTCTGATTCACCTTCCCGCCCAGCAGAGGATGGCTCAGCATTCCAGCAAAGGCACAGAAGCCATGGAGGAGGCGCCCTGTGGGCCCCTCGACATCACATTCACTCCCTTCTCCCTTGCTTCCACCAGTTCTTCTACTTGGCCTGCTTTTTGTTTGTTTGTTTTGTACCATCTTTATCTCAGGCACCAAAATATCTTCATCTCAAAGCCAAATCCCTTCCATTCTTCAAGACTTGACTCAAATTCAACCCATGTACATTCCCTGTTGTTGTTGTTTTTTGGCCAAGCAGCTTGTGGGGTCTCAGTTCCCCAGCCAGGGATTCAACCCCAGGCCCTTGGCAAGTGGAAGCTTAGAGTCCTAACCACTGAACTACCAGGGAATTCCAGTGCATTCTTTTATTTAAAGATATTTTAAATAGGACCTATTTTTTGCTTGGAGAAGGAAATGGCAACCCACTCCAGTTTTCTTGCCTAGAAAATCTGAGGGATGGAAGAGCCTGATGGGCTAGAGTCCATGGGGTCACAAAGAATTAGACAGAACTGAGCAACTAACACTTATTTGTGCTGACTCTGGGGATACAAAGATAGACTGACTCTATCCCACTACTTGGACATTTGCAGGCACCTCAAACTCGGTAAAAGCAAACTCTTGATTCTCCTCTAAACGTACTCTTCCCTCATTCTTGAGCATTTCAGTAAAAGCACCAGTCTCTATCCAGGTGTACAGAGTCTGTGTTGATTCTTCCCTCTTGCAGCCCACATCCAATCGTATTGACCTTACTTTCAAAACTCTGTCCTGAACCCTATTCCTCTAACCTCCCTGGCACTACTGTCCCATTTCAAGCCATACCACATCTCTCCTGGACCCCTTTCATTCTGTTCTCCACACAGCAGCCAGGGTGATCTTTCTAAAAAGCAAATCTGAATGCACAACTCTATTGAGAACCTTTAAAAGCTCCCTGTGCCTTCACCATGAACTCCAAGCCCCTTGCCATGACCTACCAGGCCCTGAGTGATTTGGCAACTGGCCACTCTCCACCCCATCCTGCGGCACTGTCCCTGGCTCTCTGGGCTCCAGCCATACAGGCTTTTGTTCTGTTTTTCTAAAACACTCTTTAAAGGAGCTGTACTCCCTGCTGCCTCAGGACATCTGTTGTTCTTGCTCAGTCACTAAGTCTTGTCTGACTCTTTACAACTTCATGGACTACAGCCTGCCAGGCCTCCTTGTCTCTCACTATCTCACAGAGTTTGCCCAAGTTCATGTCTATTGGATAGATGATGCTATCCAACCATCTCATCCTCTGCCACCCTCTTCTCCTTTTGCCTTCAATCTTTCCCAGCATCAGGGTCTTTTCCACGGGGTCAGTTCTTCTTATCAGATGACCAAAGTACTGGACCTTCAGCTTCAGCATCAGTAGTACTTGTATTGAATTTTCAATGTTGATTTCCTTTATGATTGACTGATTTGATCTCCTTGCTGTCAAAGGGACTCTCAAGAGTCTTCAGCACCACAGTTTGAAAGCATCAATTCTTCAGCGCTCAGCCTTCTTCATGGTTCAACTCTTGCATCTGTACATGACCACTGGAAAGACCATAATTTTGACTATATGGACTTCTGACAGTAAAGTGAGAATTTGCTCTTTAATACGCGGTTTAGGTTTCAGTTCAGTTCAGTTGCTCAGTCATGTCCAACTCTTTGTGACCCCATGAATTGCAGCATGCCAGGCTTCCCTGTCTATCACCAACTCCTGGAGTTCATCCAAACCCATGTCCATCAAGTTGGTGATGCTATCCAGCCATCTCATCCTCTGTCGTCCCCTTCTCCTCCTGCCCCCAATCCCTCCCAGCATCAGAGTCTTTTCCAGTGAGTCAACTCTTTGCATGAGATGGCCAAAGTATTAGAGTTTCAGCTTTAGCATCAGTCCTTCCAATGAACACCCAGGACTGATCTCCTTTAGGATGGACTGGCTGGATCTCCTTGCAGTTCAAGGGACTCTCAAGAGTCTTCTCCAAAACCACAGTTCAAACTTTTCGGTGCTCAGCTTTCTTCACAGTCCAACTCTCAC
>SJYV01053940.1:477759-493866 GCA_006410875.1 Neotragus pygmaeus | reverse complement strand
AGCCTTGACGTACTCCTTTTCCTATTTGGAACCAGTCTGTTGTTCCATGTCCAGTTCTAACTGTTGCTTCCTGACCTGCATACAGATTTCTCAAAAGGCAGGTCAGGTGGTCTGGTATTCCCATGTCTTTCAGAATTTTCCACAGTTTATTGTGATCCACACAGTCAAAGGCTTTGGCACAGTCAATAAAGCAGAAATAGATGTTTTTCTGGAACTCTCTTGCTTATTCCATGATCCAGTGGATGTTGACAATTTGATCTCTGGTTCCTCTGCCTTTTCTAAAACCAGCTTGAACATCAGGGAGTTCACGGTTCACATATTGCTGAAGCCTGGCTTGGAGAATTTTGAGCATTACTTTACTAGCGTGTGAGATGAGTGTAATTGTGTGGTAGTTTGAGCATTCTTTGGCATTGCCTTTCTTTGAGGTTGGAATGAAAACTGACATTTTCCAGTCCTGTGGCCCCTGCTGAGGTTTCCAAATTTGCTGGCATATTGAAATCATCATCTTCCAGGATTTGAAATAGCTCAACTGGAATTCCATCACCTCCACTAAGCTTTGTTCATAGTGATGCTTCCTAAGGGCTACTTGACTTCACATTCCAGGATGTCTGGCTCTAGGTGAGTGATCACACCATCGTGATTATCTTGGTCGTGAAGATCTTTTTTGTACAGTTCTTCTGTGTATTCTTGCCACCTCTTCTTAATATCTTCTGCTTCTGTTAGGTCCATATCACTTCTGTGATTAACTTTACTAAAGACCATTTCCTGACAGAAGCCTCTCTGACTCCCAGGCCAGTTCTGTGTTGTTCTCCTTGCTTTAGGCACTTTTCCTGGAGAGTATCTAGGAGAGTCTGTAATTACATACGTGCATTAAGATCTCTGTGACTAATGTCTGTTTCCCAGCATACAGCTAAGCCTCTAAGTGAAGGGACTTTTGTACACTCCAGGAATATGAAACCACACAGGTTGCGCTTTGTATAATGCTTAAGCATTCAGGCTCTGGAGTCACATAGATCCAGGTTCAAATTTAGATTCAACTTCTCTTGTAGCTGTGTGGCTTAGGATGAGTTGCCTGACCTCTCTGAATCTTAGTCTCCAGCTGCAAAAGGAGATACTGATATGAGCTACTCTAGACTGTTGGAGGAATTAAATCTCAACAATGTAGGTAAAGTGATTGGCACATTTAAGTGGTTAGTGATGCTAGCAGGCATTATTATAGCACAGCATAGATGTATACCATGTGTTTGTTGGATTTAAATCTTTGGGACCACGTAGGAGCTCAGATGGGAGGAACTGCAGAGGCTGCCCTGAAAATGTGCCCGAGAGGAAGCTAGAAGGGGCCATCCCTGGAAAGAGGCCTGGGACATAAGGTCTTTGTAGGGGCTGATTGAGGAATCTGCTTCTGGGGCCAAAAACCTCATCGCAGGTCAAAGTCCTGTCCAGGTCCTGGTTGATCCTTCTTTCTTTGTTTTAAAAACTTTATTTATTTGTGGCTGCACTGGGTCTCTGCCGCTCTGTACAGGCTCTCGCGTTCCGGTGAGCGGGGGCTCCTCTTCGCTGTGGTGCTCAGGCTTCTCACTGTGGCGGCGTCTCTTGTTGCAGAGCACAGGCTCTAAGGTACGTGGGCTCTGCTGCTCCATGGCATGCGGAATCTTCCAAGGCCAGGGATCAAACCTGTGTCCCCTGCACTGGCAGGTGCGTTCTTAACCACTGACCATGCGGAAAGTCCTATTTCTTCTTTCCTTCAGAGCTATTGTTCCTTGGTATATCTCCATATGAGCCGTTCCTTCCATTGGGGTGGGGCATGTGGAGACAAGCAGTTCCTCAGGGAGAGAGTAGAGTTTGGTGGTTTGGATGCTGAGTCCCACCCTAGATGAGGAGGCTGAGGGTGGGAAGACCCTCTAGGGTCTGACTAGGGTCTGTGCTTAGGGTGAGAGGTGAAAGGAAGGGAAGGGCCTCAGAAGAGCTGGGAGTAGAGAGTCTAAAGGCTGGTATTCTGGCAGCCCAGCCACGTTGTCGTGCAACCCCATGACTGCAGCACGCCAGGCCTCCCTGTCCCTCACCATCTCCTGGAGTTTGCCCAAGTTCATGTTCATTGCATGGGTAATGCCATCCAGCCATCTCATCCTCTGACCCACTCTTCTGCTTCTGCCCTCAATCTTTCCCAGCATCAGGGATTTTTCCAATGAGTCGTCTGTTTGCATCAGATGACCAAAATGCTGCAGGTTCAGCTTCAGCCCTTCCATGAATGTTTAGGGTTGATCTCCCTTAAGATTGACTGGTTTGATCTCCTTGCTGTTCAAGGGACTTTCAGGAGTCTTCTCCAGCACCACAGTTCAAAGGCATCAATTCTTTGGCTCTCTGCCTTCTTTATGGTCCAGCTTTCACTATCATATGTGACCACTGGGAAGACCATAGCCTTGACTATACGGACTTTGTCAGCAGAGAAATGTCTCTGCTTCTCAACACACTGTCTCAGTTTGTCATTGCTTTCCTGCCAAGAAGCAACTGTCTTCTGATTTCATGGCTGCAGTCACCATCTGCAGTGATTTTGGAGCCCAAGAAGAAAAAATCTGTCACTATTTCCACCTTTTCCTCTTCTATTTGTCATGCAGTAATGGGGATGGACGCCATGATCTTTGAGTTTTTAATATTTAGTTTTAAGTCAGCTCTTTCATTCTCCTTCACCCTCATCAAGAGGCTCTTTAGTTTGTCCTTACTTTCTGCCATTAGAGTGGTATCATCTGCATATCTGAGGTTGTTAATGTTTCTCTCGCCTATCTTGATTCCAGCTTGTAATTCATCCAGCCTGGCATTTCTCATGATGTGCTCAGCATATAGGTTAAACAAACAGGGTGACAGCAGACAGCCCTGTTGTACTTCTTTCTTGATCTTGAACCAATCGGTTGTTCCATACAGGGTTATAACTATTGCTTTTTGACCCATATAAAGGTTTCTCAGGAGACAGTTAAGATGGTCTGGTATTCCCATGTCTTTAAGAGTTTTCTACAGTTTATTATGATCCACGCAGTCAAAGGCTTTAGCGTAGTCGATGAAACAGAGATAGATGTTTTTTCTGAAATTCCCTTGCTTTCTCTGATTCCAGCGAATGTTGGCAATTTGATCTCTAGTTCCTCTTCCTTTTCTAAAGCCAGCTTGGACATCTGGAATTTCTTGGTTCGTTCACCTAATGCTCAAGCCTAGCATGCAAGATTTTAAGCATGACCTTACTAGCATGGGAGATGATTGCAATCATCTGATGGTTAGCACATTCTTTGGTACTACCCTTCTTGGACAGTATGAAAAGGCAAAATGATAGGATACCAAAAGAGAAACTCCCCAGGTCATTAGGTGCCCAATATGCTACTAGAGATCAGTGGAGAAATAACTCCAAAAAGAATGAAGGGATGGAGCCAAAGCAAAAACAATACCCAGTTGTGCATGTGACTGGTGATAGAAGCAAGATCCGATGCTGTAAAGAGCAATATTGCATAGGAACCTGGAATGTCAGGTCCATGAATCAAGNGGGGATGACCGAGGATGAGATGGCTGGATGGCATCACGGACTTGATGGACGTGAGACTGAATGAACTCTGAGAGATGGTAATGAACAGGGAGGCCTGGCGTGCTGCAATTCATGGGATCACAAAGATCGGACTTGACTGAGCAACTGAACTGAACTGAACTGACCCTTCTTGGGGATTGGGGTGAGGATTGACCTTTTCCAGTCCTGTGGCCACTGCTGGGTCTTCCAGATTTGCCGACATAATGAATGCCAAATCTTGATGGCATCATCCTTTAGGGATTTGAATAGTTCTGCTTGAATTTCATCCAGTGGCTTTATTAACATAATCCTCCCATGAGTCAGATTTTCATCCTGCCTCAGGGCCAGGTCAAACTCTTCCCACTTTATCCTTTTTGTTTTTCAGTCTGTCAGTCATGCCTAACTCTTTGCAACTCATGGACTGCAGCACACCAGGCTTCCCTGTACTTTACTATCTCTTGGAGTTTGCTCAAACTCATGTTCATTGAGTCGATGATGCCATCCAAGCATCTCATCCCCTGTCACCTCCTCCCTTCAATCTTTCCTAGTGTCCGGGTCTTTTCCAATGAGTTGACTCTTCACATCAAGTGGCCAAAGTATTGGAGCTTCAGCCTCAGTATCAGATCTTCCAGTGAATATTCAGGGTTGACTTCCTTTAGGATTGATTGGTTTGATCTCCTTGCTGTCCAAGGAACTCTCAACAATCTTCTCCAGCACCACAGTTCAAAAGCATCAGCTCTTCAGTGCTCAACCTTCTTTATGGTCCAACTCTCACATCTGTACATGACCACTGGGAAGACCATAGCTTTGATTGGATGGACCTTTGTCAGCAAAGTGATGTCTCTGCTTTTTAATACAGTGTCTAGATTTGTTATAGCTTTTCTGCCAATGAATAAGCATCTTTTAATTTAATGGCTGTAGTCACCATGCACAGTGATTTTGGAGCCCAAGAAGATAAATTCTGCCACTGTTTCCATTTTCCTCCCATCAATTTGCCATGAAGTTATGAGACTGGATGCTGTGATCTTGGTTTTTTGAATGTTGAATTTCAAGCCAGCTTTTTCACTCTCCTCTTTCTCCTTCATCAAGAGACTCTTTAGTTTCTCTTCATTTTCTACCATTATGGTGGTATCTTCTGCATATCTGACTTTATTGATATTTCTCCTGGCAAACTTGATTCCAGCTTGTGGTTCATGCAGCCAGGTATTTTGCATGGTGTGCTCTGCATATAAGTTAAATGAGCAGAGTGACAATATCCACCCTTGACATACTCCTTTTCCAATCTTGAACCAGTCTGTTGTTATCCTTTTGTGTGCTAAGTCACTTCAGTGGTATCCGACTCTGCAACCCTACAGGCTGTCACTTTCCAGGCTCCTCTGTCCATGGGATTCTCCAGGCAAGAATATTGGAGTGGGTAGCCACTTCCTTCTCCAGGGGATCTTCTCGACCCAGGGGTTGAACCCACATCTCTTATGCCTCCTGGATTGGTGGTCAGTTTCTTTACCACTAACACAACCTAAGCCCTGGTATCCTTTTTAACAAACATTTATTGAGTCCCTCCTTTAGGCTGGGAGGCAAGGGTCCTTATTTTCAAAAAGTTCATAGTCCAGGGGAGGAGACAGATGAATCACACACTAATTATAATGCCAATTTGCATTTCATTTCTCCACTGTTGCCTACATTAATCCCCCCCCCCATCTTAGTATGGGAATAGCTGAAGAAGCAAGAATAATATCAGCACAGTATGGTTACTAGACCCACAGCACAGCTGGATGTGAGGCTGTCTGGTCGAGGGTGGGGAAGATAGAGGCCAAAAGAGGATTCTGTGAGGCTTTGTCCTGGCTTAGGTGTGCCAGGAAGGGCGTCTGGGCACCTCCCACCCCAGCTTCTGCATTTGTCTACCACGGACACATTCTCATAAAGAAAGTGCCCACCAGAGGGAGAGGAACTAGAAAATGGATTTGCAACAGGGACCATCGAGAGGCAGGCCCTGGGGCAGGCCCCTCACCCATGTTTATGAGGGGCATCCTCCCTAGAGTAGGGGTGTCTTCTGCTTTAAAGAAATATGTACTCCTTTCATCATCCTCCCAAGGGCTGGGCCGCACCCCCCAAAATAGCCAGTCCCAGGCAGCTGCCATGTTCTATGCCAGAACTGCCCCCGAGAGTACCGAATGACAGAGCCAGCAGACGCCTTAGGGATGCCACTGAATCTGGGCCTCAAAACGTCCCCACTCAATGCAGAGACCAGAGGCCATGGGGACACGACCTCAGCCCTCATGAATCTGACAACCCGATTGTGGCACCATAGACCAGGTGCCTATGCTATTTGGACCCCTAACCATTTCTGGGAAGGCTTCCTGGAAAAGATGACGTCCTGGCCTCAGGAGGCCTGAGGCTAGAAGGCAGTCAGCGAGGTGGTGGGCTGAGTTTCCAGGCAAAGGTAGGGATCGATGTGTGAAAAGATGGGAGAGAACTAGGCACCTGAGGGAAACACTTCACTGCCCCGGAGTGACAGGGAGGATCCAACAGGATCTTTAGCCTTTAAGGAACTGGGTTACATTCAGGACTCTCCAGGTGGTCCCGTGGATAAGCAGGGGCATTGGGAAACTGGGTTACAGCGCTTTCCTGATGGCACAAACGGTAAAGAATCTGCCCGCAGTGTGGGAGACCCGGGTTTGATCCCTGGGTCAGGAAGATCACCTGGAGAGGGGGATGGTTATCCACCCCAGTGTTCTTTCCTGGAGAATTCCATGGACAGAGGAGCCTGGCAGGCTACAGTTCATAGATTTGCAAAGAGTTAGACAAGACTGAGCAAGTTAACATTTTCACTTTCAAAATAGTTCTAAGGAGGGTTGACGAGATCAGATTTGCTCTTTGCGAGATGTGCTGTTTGGAGAATGAATGGGAGAACCATCCAGGGAGGGGTCAGTAATCTAATCTGTCCTGCCAGTTTCCAGAACCTTTTCTATGTTCTTCTTGGCCCCAACTACTAGCATGGGAAAAATAGTATGGAGATTCCTTTTTTACAGTTGAAGCCCATAAAGGGGTGTGTGTGTGTGCGCGTGTGCGCACTGGGGTGGGGATGGGGAGTTGTTGCAAACGACAACAATAATAAAACAAACAGAAACCAAATAGGGAGCATCACCACCTGGAAAAATCACTGCTAACATTTTAAAATGTGTGTATCCTTGCCTCTGATTTTTTCTTTTACACATGCCCTAAGAAACTGTCAAAATGCAAATTCTGATTCAGTGGGTCTAGGGTGGGGCCTGAGATTCATTTTCTAAAATGCTCCCAAGTGATGCAGATATTGATGGTCTCCAAATTCACTTGAGCCGGGCTGTAGGCTATGTTTGTGTGTGTCTATTTTGGGTTGTTTCTAACTTTTCAGTATTATAAACAATGCTGCCATGAATCTTTGCCTATAGTTTTTTAAATGTTTGTACAATCATTTCCTTTATATAAAACTGGCTTCCCTGGTGGCTCACCTGGGTTCAATTCCTGGGTCGGGAAGATCCCCTGGAGAAGGAAATGGCAATCCACTCCAGCACTCTTGCCTGGAAAATCCCATGAATGGAGGAGCCTGATAGGCTACAGTCCGTGGGGATCACAAAGAGTTGGACATGACTGAGCGACTTCACTTTCTTTTTTTCTTTCACTTTCCTTTATATAGATTCCTAAAATTGTATCACTGAGTCAAAGGCAAAGCATATTTTACAGCCTTTGATAGACAAGGCAAATATTTCCCCTAAAAAGATAGAAGCTGATTCTATCCCTACTAGCAATATGCATATGTGTGCTAAGTTGCTTCAGTCATGTCTGACTCTTTGCAACCCTATGGACCGTAGCCCACCAGGCTCCTCTGTCCATGGGAGTCTCAGCCAAGAACACTGGAGTGGGTTACCATGCCCTCCTCCAGAGCTCCCGGGCCCCAGGGAGTCTCGAACCAGAGCCTCTTAGGTGTCCTGCATTGGCAGGTGGGTTCTGTACCAATAGCGCCACCTGGGTGTTCAAATCCCCACAGCATATTAGCGTATTTTTGTCCATTAATTGTCACACACTAGTACCTCCCTGTTCCTTCGATTATACTTCTTTGATTAATAATGAGGCTGAGTATTTCCCCTATTTTATTGGAATTTGTGTATCTTCTTTTGTAAATTGCCTATTTGTGTCCATGCCCGTTTTTCTATGAGGGTGTTCACTTCTGTTCTTATTGCTTTGAAAGATTTAGATTTAACCCCTTGATTGTTACAAAGGTTTTGCAAGGTGTGCCTGAGAAACCCTGGTATTTAGATAAAGCTGGAGTGAAAAGTTCAAGGACAGATGAGCCAAGAACTGAAGAAGAGCATAATGTCTAACGCGCTGGGCTGTGGACCCTGGGGATGCTGACAGCCTGCACCACCTGCCTTACAGCCCCCGTTCTTGAGGCTGAGATGGCTGCACACATCAGATAGTGTTTCCTCCCTCTCAGCAGGGCTGGATGGGCAAGCTTACTTTTGATCTTAAATTTTAGGCTTCATTTAGAGTCCAATCAGCTTTTCTTTCTTTTACATTAACATATATTTTTCAGATATATTGTTGTCAATTTTATCAATAAAATCTGCAATCAGAATTGAGGATGGAGTTTTCGAAAAATAATTTAATATCTAGTGGAGGAAAAACAGGGACTGGCACTAATCTTTATTATTTTTATGCACTAATTAAAGAAAAAAATATAATGATGGGGGACTAGCTAGCTGTGTCAGATAATGAAACAAAGCCACGCAAGTTAAGTGAGTAGTTCTGGCTTAGACCAGATGAACGGACAAGTGAAACAAACTTCAGGCCCAAAGTACAGAGTAGATGCTGTACTTATAAAAACTTCAAATGTGATTAAAAGGAGGTGTTACCAATCAGGACAGGGAGAAAGGTGACCTAAACAAATAAGTATCTGGGGGGAAAAATCCCAATTCAGATACTCACATTAGCTATTCTCCAAAGGATTTTCAAACAGAAAAATTCTGAAAGATAGTAAGTAGATGAACTCAGATTGACGGACAAACCAGGGCTGAGAAAAGCACAAGCCCAAGATCCCTGAGTCAAGGGTCATTCTTCCCAAGTGAAGCCTGAACTGGGTTTAAGTTCAGAATTTACAATAAAAAAAAATCAAGTTGGTGATCAAGCAAATATCAAGGTAACTTGACAAAGAAACCTGTGAGCAAAGCATCAACAATGCTATATAATCCTTCTCCTCAACAACTGGTTCATACAGTACTAGAAACAATAGCTTTAAAAGTTTCTGGAAACTTTTTTTTTGGGCCTCATTCCAAAGCATATGGGATCTTAGGTCCCAGACTAGGGATTGAACTCGTAACTCACACTCCCCTGCTCTGGAAGTGCAGAGTCGTAACCAGTGGACCGCCAGGGATATCCCCAATTTTTTTTTCCCAATAAAGAAGCCCATGCCAGACAAATTTAAAACTGAGAGTAAATATAAGAAAAAGATATTTTCAGGAATACAATAATCAGAAAGTTTATAATTCAATGAGAAAAAAATTGTGAGAGGTATTCTACCAAAGTAAAGAAAAAGGTTCAAAATGCTGTATAAGAAACTGTGGGAGTGGAGTGTGCTCCAGAAGGGAAGGAAATAAAAAGTAGAGACTTATTTGAAATTGATGCTGGAAAGATTTTTCATAAACATCCAGTTAAAATGCTGTTCATAGGTTTTTGATATTTAGAATCAGACAACTATACTAACAGATTAGAAAATATTATAAACCTTGACAATGAGAAATAAAAAATGGTAATTGGAGGGGGGAGAATCAAAGAGAGTAAGCCAATTTTCTCCTTCTTCATAGAGGATAATCAAAAGGATACTGCTCAGGATGATAAATCAGGAAATAAATGTTTGACTATATTGTTTAAAGTCATGAGAGAGCTCATAAAGAATTAAAAGAGATATATAACAAAATCAAGAGGAACAGGTGGGACTTCCCCTCCATTGACCAAATTCCACAGGTTTTATCGGGAGGCCTCACCAGGTGCACTGCTATGCAGCTTCCTGTGGAAGATGCACTGCTTAGACCCAAACGACCAAAATCAGAAGCTCTAGGAAATGAGACTGCTGTGGGGAGGAGGGAGGAAAAGCCCACTTTACCTTTTCACTTTACCTTTGGTTTTGTATCCTTAAGACTGTTGGCATTATTTCAGTTATTTTTATTAAAGAGAAGGTGCGCACCCACTTTTCGACCTCGGCTGTGCTGGGTCGTCACTGCTGTGCGCGGCTCTCTCTCGCCGTGGCTCCCTGAGCGGGCTTCGCCCCGAGGTGGCTTCTCTCGTACGGCACAGGCTCTAGGGCGCCTGGGCTCAGTAGCTGCTGCTCACTGGCTTAGCTGCTCTGCGGCACGTGGAATCTTCCCGGACTGGGGATCCCACCCGTGACCCCTGCATCAGCAGGCAGGTTCTTATCCACTATAGCACCCGGAAAGTCTGTGTCTACTCTTTCCTTTAATAAAAAAGCTACAATAATCACCATTAAAAAATGTGTGGCATATCCATAACAGAAGAGCATGCAGCAGTTTCAGTTCAGTCACTCAGGTAAAAACTAACATGGAAAGAAGTTCCCACTAATATGAAAAGAGCAAAATTTGCAGAAAGCTATGAACATCAGGACAACAGTTGTATAAAAATAAAAGTTTATACATGTTTCAAGATTCATATAGAATATCCAGAAGAATAAAGAGTAAGTTGGAATTCCCCCCGGGGAGTTGGGGGGGGGGCAAGGAAACGGTAGAAACTTTGTTTTACACTTCTATATGGAAGATTTTTGTTGTTCTAAAAAATGAAGTGTTGGGAGTTCTCTGGCAGGCCAGTGGTCAGGACTTGGCACTTTCATTTCAGGGGCATGGGTTTGATCCCCTGGGTCAGGGAACTAAGATTCCCCCAAGAGGCACAGCATGGTGAAATAAAATGAAGTATTAGTTACACTATTTTAAAAGTTTGTCCTTTTAAAAATAGTCTTTACAGAAAATTTAGAAAATTATGAAGAAAAAAGCCACCCACACTCACAGCTTTTGGTGTATTTCCTTCTAAATATATATATTTTTCCTCTATGCATCTGATTCTCTCTCTAGCTATGGGCAGGGAGCAGTGGGGAAAGAGCTCTGGAGAGTCAAGCAGACCCTCCTGAAATTTCCAAATTCCTCAGCTCCTATGTATAGCTTCCTCATCTCAATAAATGGCAACTTCATCCAGTTGCTTAGGCCAAAACTGTGGGGTCAACCTTGACTCCTTTCTCTCATCCAGTCCATAAACAAATCCTCTTAGTTCTGCTTCCAAGACAGAACTGGTATCTAGCCACTGCTCACCACGCCTGGATTTCTGCCAAAGTCCTCCCGTTGGCCTAGAAGCTGCCCCATTTCCTCTCCAACCTCATCTTCCACTGCTCTCCCATCCCCTGCTCACGCTGTCTCGGCCACACGTGCCTCAACCCATGAGACACATTCCTGCCCATGGCCTCTGCTCCAGCTGTTCCTTCAGCCTCGATGCTCATTTCAAAGACGTTCAGGCCAATCTATCACCAGCTTTGTCTTTCCTCAAATCCCATCTTTTCAATCCTGCTTCCTCCGATCACCTTGATTATTAACCAAACCTTCCCCATGTATCTAATCTCCTCCCCCCTTTTATGGAACCTATCACTTTCTAACAAACTATATACATGTATTATTTTTCATGCGCATGTTATCCTCCTATTAAGAGGATAAACACCACCCCAGGCAGAAGTCTGTGCCCCGATGTGAGTAGCCCAGGGCATGTGCTCAAGTTTATCTGTTGAATGAGGCCTGATTTTCTCATCTACAAAATGGCCTAATAGGACCCACCCCACACATTCCTGTGAGGATCACATGAAAAATACCTGTTTCAAATTACTTGCACAGCAGGGTCCTGCAGCCTCAGAAACCCATGGAGTTTGGGCTGACTGTGAAGGCCTGGCCGGGTCTTGTCAGGACAGTGTCGTGGGCACGTCTGCTAACAGAATCACTCTGGTGGCGATGCCGAGGATGGGTTGGCTGGGGCAGGGCTGGGGGCAGGCATGGCAGCAGTCCAGGCAGGAGAGGGCGGGTCCCGTAAGTGCGGAGAATCGAACAGGTGCAGAAGAGGCCAAAAGGGCGGGGTTTGGTGACTAGTTGTGAGGGTGAGGGAGGAAGAGAAGAGATGCCTGATCGGGGAACCTGTAGATGGGGTGCCTCACACTGTGATGGGGGGCCCTGGAGCCCTGAGGAGTGGGTTGGGAGGGGGCGACAGCCAAGAGGGAGCCTGGCACCAGGCAATGGGAAGGGCAGGGGCTCTGGAACAGCCATAACCCGCTGTGGGCCCCAGCTCTGGCACCGACCTGCCCGGTGTGGTCTGCCTGCTGCGTTGTTCTGAGGCTAAGTGATCATGTCCATAAAGCAGTACATGCAGAGCCTGCCTGGGACAGCTCATATATTGTTGCTCTTCAAGTGACAATCTGGTAGCTACCCTGACTTGAAAATGTTTAATGGCTCATTATTAGGAAATTTAAATTTAATATCAAGAATAATGCAATGAAGGCACTGTTTTTCTGAATGACAATATGCCAGGCACTGAGCTAGGAGCTAGAGAAACCACGGCCACCAAAGAGATGGCTGGCAACACTGGGGGGCAGCGAAGGCTTCAAAGGCATGGTACAGCGCCTCTGTTCAGCATGGTCCAGAGGCTCGCCACCCAGCAGGGAGTCCACAACCAGCTCAAACCCCTCGGCTGCCTTCAGCCTCATGTCTGTCTTCCCCAGTCATGGGTGTTCTCTGTAGTCATATTTGTTAGTCTGTTTCTTGCTTCCAAGCCTTTGTACAAGTTACTCTCTCCATTGGAAATGCTGTCCTCATCTTTTGAAAGCAAGCCTTACTTAGCCCATCCAACACTCAGGTGGCTTACGTCACCTCCTCCAGGAAGCCCTCCCTGAGCCCACTGCAGAGTGAGGTGCTGCCATAGCACCTCTGTGTTGGGCTCACCACAACACTCTTTCTAGTCTGGCCACTGCTGATCACATGTATTTCTCTTCTCCACTTGTTCTGGACCTTGTCTGTCTCCCTTGTCCCCAGAAGTTCCAAGGTTCCACCCTGGTAGGACGTATCTGATTACCAGTGGAGAGACCGCTACCAATGTTGCTGTGTCCAGGAGCCGGAGGGCCACACTGGGTCTCACACCCACACTGCGGGAATTACTAGCATCCTCTAACCAATTTCCATGCCGTCTTGGCCGCCACTGCCACANCAGGTAGGACGTATCTGATTACCAGAGGAGAGACCGCTACCAATGTTGCTGTGTCCAGGAGCCGGAGGGCCACACTGGGTCTCACGCCCACACTGCGGGAATTACTAGCATCCTCTAACCAATTTCCATGCGGTCTTGGCCGCCACTGCCACAGTGCTGTTCTTTTCCTCACAGCGGGGGGAAAAGGAGAGCGAGGAGGTGAAGGAGAGGGGATGTGGTGACCCAGAATCTGGCAGGGCTGTGCTGCCAGCCCTGGGAGCTGGGGCTCATGCGAGTGGCTCCCTCCACACACTTGGTGGCCCAGTCTTCAGTCTCCCGTCTGAACGGGTCACCATTCCGGGAGCCCGTCTCGTCACCAGACCCTCAGGACAGTCACACTGTCTCCCGAGGAGCAGGAAATCGGCAGAACCCACCCCGAGGGACTGACATGCCAGACTCGCATTCCAGAAAGAGCGGAGACAAGAGACCCGATTTGTAAGAAATCTGATTATTCAAATTTAATACCATCAAGAATTATGCAATGATGCTGTAGTTTCCTTAACAAATAGAAAACAGACTGTGTACAACAGTGAGCTCTACAGCACTAGCGTCCACAAGGTAAAAACGAATGTCTCACTCCACGTCACCAACCCTGGACTGTTGGTCTCGACAGCCTAGCTAGGCCTGGGGACGTCCGGCTCGCGTCCCTCGGCTAAAACAGCTATGCACCCTTCCCGCCCCCACCTACCTACCTAGATAGTGCCGCCCAGAGGAAGAGGCCCTCTCCCTGCCCCTCAGCAAGCTGAGATAATAAGGGTTGAGGATAGTACCATTGAGAGAAGTCCAGTAGTCTTGCCACATTGGTTTAGGAGGGCATCTTGAAGGAGTGGAAAAGAGAGCTCCTTGGGGGCTTTGAAGACAGCTGCAAACCAGGGAAGGAAGTCATCTGGCCCCCGCTCGGAGGACAGACATGTGCTACCAGGCCCACTGGCCTGGACCTGAACGGCCAGCCGTACCCCTGCTTGGCCCTGAGGTGTGTGGGGCGTGGCACACACCCTGACCAGTGCCCACCGTCTCGGCCACGTGGCCAGACCTACAGCCTACCAACACCGTGCCATCCTGCAACGCCAGACAAAAGGCAAAGTTCCCAGAGGGAACCCCCAGGCACCCAGAGTCACCTACCCTCTCAGGGGTTTGAAGCAGAGGCCAGGGAGTACCTCTCTTTTATTTCTCGGGTTTTCTCTTTTTTTTTGGATTTTTTTTGCTTGTTTTTCGTCTTTGCTTTATCTTTAACCTTTGCAAAACACGATAGTGATGAGGAATGCCTGCTCTCCCAGACACATCTGTGGTTCTGGGCTGTGAATGTTACACACGCACTGGAATAGACGACTGGGGGTGAGGGGTTCCCCTTTCCTCTCCCCCACCACTGTCTGTGGGGCCTCAAATAAGGCTCTTACGGAAAAATGGAACAGAAATTAAACCCCCCAAATTGTGTTTCCCTGCACTTGGCTGAAACAGGGTCTTGTCAGCAGGACTGGAAGGGCAGCCAGATCAGCGGTGCCTCCGCTCAGGCTGGCAGCCCCGGCTCCACACACGTGGGGAAGGCACGCTCCGTCCTGCAGCAGCGAAAGTCGTACTAAAGCAAAGGATCCAAAATGAACGCAAGGAGAAAACAAACTACTCCCCCGTCCCCCACAGCAGCCCAGTCTGCAGTTAAGAATTTGCGAAAAGAAAAGTCAGAGGGAAGAGGCTATAATCCCTGTCTATAATCCCACTTAATGTATAAAAAGGGAGGCTGTGCTCCCATCCCCCCACCCCATGAGAAGCATGAGAACCGCGGCAGCAGAACANTCTGCAGTTAAGAATTTGCGAAAAGAAAAGTCAGAGGGAAGAGGCTATAATCCCTGTCTATAATCCCACTTAATGTATAAAAAGGGAGGCTGTGCTCCCATCCCCCCACCCCATGAGAAGCATGAGAACCGCGGCAGCAGAACAGAGAGTTCGCAGTGGCCCCGGGGCAGGCCTGGCGGACAGAGACTGCGCCGTGGCGCCTGCCTGCGGGCCCGCCCCTCACCCAGGGCAGTTCTGGGTTCTCTGTGCGGTGTGGCAATGTTCCTGAAATGCTGTGGTCCCAACAGCATCCGTGCAGGAGGGCTGGACGATGGTTGGTATGGCTCAGAGGAGCTGAGTCCCCTCCGGAGCCCCCAGGCGGGGGTGGCGGAGGAGAGGGGGCGGTAGTTACGTTGCATAGTGGTCAAAGCTGCCGAGGTACTCCAGGGCCGCGCGGTAGCACAGCTGGTACTGGTCCTACGGGACAGGGGGCTGGTCAGCATGGGCGGATAACCCCCCACATGGCCAAGGGCACATGCGTGGCAGCCAGCGGGTCATGGACTTAGCCTCTGCTGGCCAGGAGCAGGGGCTGGACCAGGCATCTGCTCGGGCTTCCCCCCTGCCACCCTGGTTTGCCCCTAGATCGTGTACCCCTCCAAGGACTGCCACGTGCGACCCTTGCTGGGAGCCAGGCATACCACCGGCACCCAGTGCAACAGCTGCTGAGCGGGGAATGCGTCCCGCTCACCCCTCCCCTGCGCCTCGGGCAACGCCAGCGGCATGTGTCTGGGAGGAGCCAGCCTCGGCCCGGCCAGCGGCCTGCATACCTCCGTCTGCACCATGGCTGGGCGCTGTGTGCGCAGGGTCTTCACGGTCTGGAACATGTCAACCACGCCTTCATAGCGCATCCGCTCCAGGACGATGCTCAGTGTGATGAACACCCCGGTGCGGCCCACGCCAGCACTGCGCGGGGAGAGCACTAGGTCAGGGCTCCTGCCCCCAGGGCCCCGACGCGCCCAGCCCTCCGCGGGGTCGGCCCCACCTGCAGTGCACCGTGATGGGCCCGTCCTGCCCAAACTGCTCCTTGGTCTTGTGCACCTGCCCGATGAAGTCAATGAAGCCCTCGCCCGTCTTAGGCACGCCCTGCTCCGGCCAGTCTGTGAACTGGAACTGCCGGATCGTCCTTGACTGCCCATCCTGGGAGAGGTGGCAGGGCCGAGCGTCAGGGCTGGAGTGGCAGCAGCCCCTGGCCAGGCAGGCAGTGCACAGCACGGGTCAGCACCCTGAAGCCATCCTGGGAGATGGGCTCACCACCCCCACGCCTTACCTTCGATTCCTACGGTTGGAGCTGGGGTACCACGCAGGCAGCCCCCACCCCAGAGGGGCTCGGGCAGTTACAAACATGCCTTCATGCAAATATACACACTCCCCTATCCACTCACCCGGGCGTCCGTGACCTTGAACTCTCGGAGAATATACTG
>SJYV01053940.1:463053-476927 GCA_006410875.1 Neotragus pygmaeus | reverse complement strand
CGGAGGTGGGGAGGGGAGGAGGGGCAGGGGAGCGCCAGGCTCCAGAGGATTTGGGAGCCGCAGGTGGCAGTAAGGGTCTGTAGCTATGCTTACAGGGCTCCAAGGGAAAGGATGCGACTGAGGAAGGCTGCTGGTGCGCTCACCCTGCCCATCTCCCGAAGCCTGGTCAGCATGACGATGATGGTGGAGTTGTGCTCCCACAACATGCGCCAGAAGTCCTCGGTGCTCTCCGCCAGAGGCCCCTGCGTGGCTATGTAGGCCTTCTGCTGTCTGGGGCGGACACAAGACTGGACATGCTGGAGGTGCCGCTGCCCCTAGAGTCTCCCTATGGCTGCCTAGTCCCTTGGGGCCCCACTCAGATCACCCCTCCTCTAGGAAGCCCACCCAGGTCTTCCGGGCCAGCCTGACTCTGTCGTGCCCCCCACCGGCCAGGCGCGCGCCCAGCTACTGATCGGCATGGTGAGCAGCCACGAGCGTGCTGACCTATAGCCATCCAGGAAGCTGGCATTGATGTAGTCGGAGCCCTCCACGCCACGGATGGGCTGCAAACACACACGGGTCAGTTCGTAGGGCATGATGTTCACCAGGCGGTTCTTGAACTTGTTGCAGGGCAGGTTGGCGCTGATGAAGCGGGATGTGTGGGCCTTGGAGTTGGCCAGCAGCTAGCGAGAGGGAAGGGGTGGTCAGGCCGGGCTTCCTGGGGGGGCCGGCCCCGCGGCCCGGCCCAGGCGGCAGAGCCGGGCAGGCCCAGCCCCGGGCCCACCTTGAACTCCAGCTCCATGGCAGTCGCGCTCTCCCCGGGCGGCACTTGGCCCAGCTTCTGGATGTGGGCGTGGAGGCTGCGGGCGGGCACCTCTGTGTGCCCGCACGCGGCGGCCTCCAGCAGCGCCTCGTGGATGAACACGTACTGGTCCTCGGTCTGCACCATGTAGTTGCGCTGCGCCCGCATGCACGTCACGTGGCCGTAGACGTCCACCGTCTTCTCGTGCTTCATCCGCTCCAGCATGGCGTCAATGACGATGAAGCAGCCCGTGCGGCCCACGCCCGCGCTGCGGGAACAGCACTCAGCCTCGGCAGAAGCCTCCCTCACCGCTGGCCCACCCCGGGCGGCAGCACCCCTCACCTGCAGTGCACCACCATGGGCCCCGCATCCAGGGGGTTGCAAGCCTTGACCCGCCGCAGGAAGGCCAGGATCGGGGTCGGGTACTCGGGGACTCCATGGTCTGGCCAGGCCATGAACTGGAACTGACGCAGCTCCCGCTTCTCACTGGAGCCACTCTGCGGAGGACGGCAGCAGAGACGGAGTGAGTGGCCAAGGCGCATGGCTGCTACCGCCTGCCCCAACACCAAGGCCAGACCCCGGCTCTCTGACGGGACTCAGAAGTCACGTGGGGCAGTCTGAAGGAACTCAGGAGCTGCCTCTATCCACCCCGCCCACAGCACCGGCCGGCATGGCCCGCTCACACCTCCC
This sequence comes from Neotragus pygmaeus, assembly GCA_006410875.1. Lineage (NCBI taxonomy): Eukaryota > Metazoa > Chordata > Mammalia > Artiodactyla > Bovidae > Neotragus > Neotragus pygmaeus. The sequence goes on along the minus strand of SJYV01053940.1, from coordinate 475,456 downwards.
ACACTGGACTCCCACCCGCCTCTGCTCCCCAGCACACCATGCTCAGACCATGGTGCGCACAGGCTCCAGGATGGGCCCAGGCCTTGGGGCAGGGCTGTACCTTGTAGAGTGCAAAGGTGCGCACGGTATAGGTGGCCAGCTCCACTGTGTCCAGCAGGGTCACCTGGATGAGGCCGTAGGTCTCGGTGCCACGAGCAGGCCAGTACTGATCACATTTCACCTGCAGAGGAACAGCAGGGGGGGCGGGCAAGAGTATTAGAGGGACTCAAACACTCAGACAGGCAGGGCCCGGGGCAGGAGCTGGCGGAAGGGCCGGCTGTGCTAGCTGCCAAGGCCCCTGGCCACCGAGATCTGAGATTCATCATGCCACCCCCTCACCAGACCAAATCAGGGCCTCACACTAGGCCGCCACCCCTGCCCTCGCGAGACGAATGAGGGACGTAATTGAAAATCGTTTACTCATGACCAGATCGCTCCAGGTGCGTTTTCTGCCAAATTTACCCATAACGTTTATACACCATTTTCAAGCTCTGTAAATTTTATGTTCCAGTCAATGCTTTGCTGTGCAAAAGCAGATAACAGCAGCTCTATCCCACTAATTAACTTAGGAGATGTGTTAAGGCCCCAGCAACACTCTAGCATCTAGGGAACACGTGAACATCCCAAATACATGCAGTAACTGGGGGACACATTAACATTCTTGGAAAATGACAGCGTCTGGGACAACATATTAACACGGTAGGAACCCACAGGCGTCTGGGGAACACACCACGTCCCAGGAGCGCCCAGCAGCTGGGATACGAGGACAACCCAGGAGAACAATAGCACTTGGCAAGTCCCGTGAAGGGCGTCTTCCCACAGGGACAGGAAGAGGTGCCCGCATATCTATACCTGACCCCCCAGCCGCAGCAGGGCCCTGAACATCCTTACCCGGGACTTCTCCTCCAGCCGCGTCATCATGACCACAGTGGCTGTGCGCTGTTCCCACACCATCCGCCAGAAATCGCCCATGGTCTCAGGCAGCGGGCCCTGCGTGGCGATGTAGGCGTTCTGCTTGCGGTAGCCGTCGATGTAGTTGGCGTTGATGTAGTCGCTCCCGGGGACACCTACGGGCAGGAAGGGGACACAGGAGAGCATCATCTCGGGGCCTCCGACCTAGTCCGTGGGCCTCTTCTGGAAGAGCAGATGTCACCCAGTAAGGAGGAGGAGGAGGAGAGCCAGGGNCAAAAATAAAATTTTCTTTTTGTAAAATCTTCCAGGCACTGGAAATGCAGAGCTTTTAACGAATCCCAATGTCCTGGACAATGTTACTTAGCAGAACTAGTTGGTCATGCTATTTAAACCTCATAAATGATTTTTCAATTAGATTTACTTCATCAATCACCTCTGAAAGCTGTATGTCAAAATCACCCATTGTGCTGTGATTTTATAACCTTATCTTTGCAGTTTAAGAGTTTTGCTTTATGTATTTCACTACTATTATTTTTGGTTCATTAATATTTATAGCTGATCTAGCATCCACAGGGTGTGAAAATTTGGGTAGTTAAACAATTCCAAGATGTTCTTTAAAGGCAGTTCTTCCTTCATCTACTTTATTTGATATTTGCTTTGCCTCACAAATGTATCTGCATTTATCTGGTTTATATCTGACAACCCCATGCTTTTTCCCCTTTGCTTTACTTTTGAGTTAATCCGTTTTTATTATAAAATATATAGCTGATATTTTTCCTTCAATCTGATTGAAGAGTTTGTTATTTGAGAGGGACATTCATTCAAACTTTTATGTTGGGCTTTATTCCTGTCCTCTTATGTTGTGACTGATTAAACACCCCCTTAGCTTCATCTCTACTCTATAGGCCAGGAAGCAGCTAATACCCCAAGCTCTGTTACAGCCAAGTATATTTGTCCTAACAATGCTAAATGACTGCCCAGCTTCTTCCAATTAATCATCAGAACTTACTATATAATGCCTATATATTGCAGTAGTTTCCTGATTACCAAGCCTTCTTATCATTTAAACTCACTTTCCTCTTCAATTCAGTTCAGTCGCTCAATCATGTCTGACTCTGCAACTCCATGAACTACAGCACTCCAGGCCTCCCTGTCCATCACCAGTTCCTGGAGTTTGCTCAAACTCATGTCCCTTGAGTTGGTGATGCCATCCAACCATCTCATCCTCTGTCACCCACTTCTCCTGCCTTTGGTCTTTCCCAGCAAAAGGGTCTTTTCAAATGAGTCAGCTCTTTGCATTAGGTGGCCAAAGTATTGGAATTTCAGCTTCCACATCAATCCCTCCAATGAATATTCAGGACTGATTTCCTTTAAGATGGACTGGTTGAATCTCCTTGCAGTCCAAGGGACCCTCACACCACACTTCAAAAGCATCGATTCTTTGGTGCTCAGCTTTCTTTATAGTCCAACTCTCACATCCATACATGACTACTGGAAAAAAACATAGCTTTGACTAGATGGACCTTTGTTGGCAAAGTAATGTCTCTTTCCTCTTAGATCTTGTATATTCTTTATCTTAAGCTATTTATTTCCCTACACTTCCTTAGTCAATTGTCTCGTATGCACGTTGAATTCCCTCTACGTTTGCCAGACCTATGTCACATGTTGTTTTGATAATATTTCTACCTACTTTTTCTAAGTGACCTCTCAATATCTCTAAATAAACTGATATATAGTACTTCTAACTCAAGAGGAACATGGCTTTCCTATATTTCATGTATTTAGAGACAGAGGTTGGAACTTAAGAATACAATTTCCTGTTCTTTGGTAGATCTTATTATTCAATTATACAATCATCTCCTAATCTCAAAGTTGTTGCCTAAAATTGCCTTCATTTTTCACTTGTCCATGGATAACTTGAATATTGACATTGTCTTCCTGTCCACTTCTATTTCTGTCAAAGCTCTCAAAAATTCAGAATCCATTGTATGATCCTCTTAACACCTTGGAAACTCAGTTTCTTGACTTTTTCACACGTACTTTGTTTATTTAGTCCCATGGTCATGCCTTAGGCTACAGCTCACCTTCAGATGACTTTAGGAATATGTCAGGTAAGATAAAATAGAGAAAAATCAGGACTAAGGCTGAAGGAAGTTGAGGGAACTATGGCAAACAGAGGAAAAAATCTAAAAGATTTAAAAATCAAATTTCTATTTGATTTAATTAAGCAAGGCAAATCAAATTAACACTTTAGGTCGGTGTGTTTCTTTTTGTCAAAAATTTGTACATTTTGACTGAGAACAATCACCTATTAAAGCACTTACTTTAAGTATCTTATTCATCACCCTATAACTTTTACTTTTCCCAGATTCCTACATTTTGTACAATGACTGGTATAATTATTGAACCTTCTTCTCTACTAAGGGCAATAAAAATGCCCTTGTTGGCCAACATTAAAACCAAGAATCATAGACAATTATCACTATTCTCCAACCTCCCAGATGCAATCTCAGTAATCCTTGTTAAACTATTCAAGTGTATTTTGAATATAGTCATGATTTCAACTCTTGCATTGCTAGTTCAAGTCAGCACAGTCTTTCTTAAAGAACTTTTATAGGCTGCTAACTGGATCTTACCATCCACTTTTACGTTCTATAATCCAATGTCAGAAAAATAGAACCATCTTTTAAAAAGATAAGTGACAAAAGAATATTCCCATACTTAAAATCTGTCAATGGTTTCTCATTTAATTAGAATTACTTTTTTTTTTAACCTGGAGTTATATTTATTCATTTATTATTTTTATTTTTTTAAATTCTCATCTTTATCACTTTTTTTTTCCTGAGCAAAGGTATTCCATTGGTTTTATTTTTTTTCTTTTTTTTTTAACTTTATTTTACTTTACAATACTCTATTGGCTTTGCCATACATCCGTCCATCAGCAGATGAATGGATAAGCAAGCTGTGGTACATATTTATTTTTTTTTTAACTTTATTTTACTTTACAATACTCTATTGGCTTTGCCATACATCCGTCCATCAGCAGATGAATGGATAAGCAAGCTGTGGTACATATTTATTTATTTTTTAACTTTATTTTACTTTACAATACTCTATTGGCTTTGCCATACATTGACATGAATCCACCACAGGTGTACACGAGCTCCCAATCCTGAATCCCTCTCCCACCCCACAACATCTCTCTGGATCATCCCCGTGCACCAAATCATTATATTTTCTGAATGATCCTACAGGTTTTAACCACTGTCTACTTCTCTGATGTCATTTCCTACTATGTTTCATTTTATTCTTTATATATCCCAGCTGAATAAACTTCTTTCTATGCTTTGATTATATACCCAGATGTTTAAATTCAATATTGTTTTCCCAGAAATTCAAATGCAACTTCAAATTTATTAATTAATCTGTTTATTCTTCTTGAATGTTCTCTTCCTAGTTCAATATAAATGCCTGACATAATCTTTCATTCCCAAGGCCTCCACTACAAAGAAGCATCAGTTTCCAAAGATCACTGTCTCAAATAAACACACTGCCACTGTGCTTGCTCTGTCACTCAGTTGTGTCTGACTCTTTGTAACCCCATGGACTGCAGCCTGGCAGGCTCCTGTGTCCATGGAGATTCTCCAGGCAAGAATACTGGAGTGGGTTGCCATGTCCTCCTCCAGGGGGTTCTTCCCAACCCAGGGATCGAACCCAGGTCTATTGCATAGCAGGCAGATTCTTTACCATCTGAGTCATCAGGGAAGCCCATGAATTGAGTGGGTAGCTTATTCCTTCTGCAGAGGATCTTCCCAACCCAGGACTCGAACCAGAGTCTCCTGCATTGCAGGGAGATTCTTTACCAGCTGAGCTACCAGGGAAGCCCTTAATACTGGAGTGGGTTGCCATGCCCTCCTCCAGGGAAACACACTGCCAGCCACAGACTAAATGGGGAGCCAGGTCTTCCCCTACTGATGCTCATTTTTTTTTTTAAGAGATCTTAGTTGAATCACAATCAAACATGTTGTTAAATCAGTTATATTCACAATTATTCTGATATTGATTCCTTAGGTAAGAGATTATGGTGAATTGAACTAAAATCTTTCCAGAGAATATGGAGCAAAGTAGAGGGGAATCTTGTGATAATGATGTAACACTGGCAGAGTCTGCTATTAGATTGAAAGCATGGGGTTTATACAAAAATGGGTCAATGATGACTCACAATTTTCTCTTTCTTTTCTCCTTTCTTTCCAATATGAAAGAAAAAAAAAAGTCTTGCAGTAAAATCTTAGGAACAGAAACACATTTAATTTAGGACGTTGGGGGCCTAGGATTTCTTGGACTCACTTTTTACTGGTGAATTTAAAACAATAAGGGCAGGAATTTACAGTGTGTAAGGCAATAACCCAAAAGATATCCCCTCTACTTTGCTCCATATCCTCTGGAAAGATTTTAGTTCAATTCACCATAATCTCTTACCTAAGGAGTCAATATCAGGATAATTGTGAATATAGCTGATTTAACCACATGTTTGATTGTGACTCAAGAGCAAATCATGTAGATGAACAAAATATATGATGTAATGAGCACAAAAGTTAAAATGGCTGTTATATTCTTTGCTCATGAATTTAAATTGGGAAACATAAGTCAAATGGGACATACAGCAATAGGTTGTTGACATGAAAGAATTAACAGGAAAAAGTAAAAGCAAGTGCTAAAATCAATCTTGTGAAGGCTCATGGTAAACTATGCTTATATGGAAAGTGATATTTTGAATAACAAAATACTAGATAGTAAGGAAGATATATAGAACAACAAAAATGTCAAGCTGATCAATAGTAGAAGAGAAATGGGAGAAGCAAAGAGATAATCTGGAAAAAGAACCACTCTGCATATGAGAGTGGAGAAGGCAATGGCATCCCACTCCAGTACTCTTGCCTGGAAAATCCCATGGACAGAGGAGCCTGGTNAAAAACCCTTCGTGCCTCCCTGGTGCTCTCAAGATGAAGTCCAAACCCCTTAGCCTGGCGTGCAGGCACCCTCTGTGACTCACCCTCCAGACCCAGCTCTGAGCTCCAATGCTACAGGACACAGCGCCCCCAGCTGCTTCTGCACCTGCCTCTGTCACCGAAAGGAGCTCTCTCCCAGGCCCTCTGCCTGCCTAAGGCACCTAGGGCTTTGCATCCCTCCCAGGGGAGGCTTCTCTGCCCTGTCCAGACCCCAGCACCCCAGAGCTGATTCCTTGCAGATCTGACCACACCTGGTTGCAACAGCCTGGCTCTCTCCCTCTCGGGACACGTGCACTTGGACTGTTGTCAGGAAGCCCAGCGTACAGGAAGAGAGCCGAAAACCCCAGGTGGACCCATAGCTGACTCCAGGTCAAGCACCAGACACAAGAATGAACGAGTCTCCAGAATTCTGCGGTCAGGAAACTTTCCCATAAAAAGTCAGACAGTAAATATTTTGGGCTTTAAGGACATATGGTATGTATCACATCTACTAAACTCTGCTCTAGAGTGAAAACAGCCACAGACAGTACATGTATGAAAGGGCATGGCTGTGTTCCAATAAAACTTTATTTTCAGAAACAGGTGGTGGGCCACATTTGGCCCCAGGCCACAGTTTGCTGATCTCTCATTTAAATGATTCTGGCCTTTGAGTCTTCCTGCCGAGGGCCCAGATATTCTGGAAAGAAACAAGCTGCTCCTGCTATGCTCCTGTCTGAATCTCTGACTCATAAAAGCTGTGAGACTAACATCACTGCTGTTGTTTCCAGCCATGAAATGGTGAGGTCATTCAGCATTCAGGGCTACGTAGTTCGTGCACACACAAATGCTGTGTGTGCTATAGCTCACTCATTCACAGGCTCTCAACAAGACCCACCATGCGCACAACCCAAGAGGTGACGGTGGGGGAAGACAATTCCTGGCTTCACAGAGCTCAGACTGTCACCGAGGCAACCCCAGCCCAGGGCGAGAGGTGTCATGATGGAAAGAGCACCTGGGAGCCGAGAAATGACCCTGCCTCCCCCGGGGAGAAGTCTGAGCTGTGTCTGCTGGGGTGCAGACCGGGAATGACATCCAGAGAGCCCACAACAGTGGTGGGGAAGGAGGGGCAGGCACCAAGTCCTGTGCTGGGTCCTAGGGCTCACACGGAAAATCTGGGCCCAGCCATCAGGACGGGTGAGGTGCAGACACCCCCATCCTGCCACAAGATCTGATGAGCCATCCCCCCAACAAACCCTTCTTCTGGGTGCAGGGGTCAGAATGCAGGTACAGGGGCTGCCACCCTGGGGCTGGGATGTGGGTTCTTTGAAGATCTCAGACCTATATTTGGAGGGCTTGACTGAAGACAGGTCAGGGTCTAAGGAGCCTCACCCACCGAGGCTTCCAGGCCTCGCAGCGCCTGTCCAGCCACTGGATACAGGGGTTCCTTGGCCGCTTCATCACAGTCGATGGGTTCAGGGAGAAGGGGAGAAGGCAGGAACAGGAAACGGGGGCCAGGGTGAGCAGGGTCCCTGGGCGGAGACCGGCACGCCCAGGCAGGGCAGGCAGGCCTGGGGAGCACCCTACCCGGGGTCTGGTAGTTCAGCCTCCGCATCTCCACAGGGTCGGAGGAGTGCGCCAGCAAGGAGTCCTTCAGCCCAGTTGACTGCTCATCCTTGGACGATGGGGAGTGGGTCCTCTTCCTGGAGAGGCAGAAGGGTGGCTGCTGAGAACCGAGGTCCAGCGGAGCAGAGACACGCAGCACGGCCGGCTGCCCCAGAGCTCTGCGGCCACGGCTCTGCCCCTCCCATCCCCGCCTGGGGTCTCTGAGCGCAGGGGAGCCAGGGCCAGAGCAGCCTCACAGGGCGGGGTGGGGAGAGGGCAGGGGTAGGGAGTGGACAGTGGGCCAGCACAGCAAGGAAGGAAGGGGTCGCAGAGGCTGGTGGCTCCTTCCCACGGGGACAGGTCACGGCTGGCAGTGGCTGCTGACCGCAAGACCCCCACGCTGAGGCAGCAGGAGCCACCAGGAGTAAACATGCAAACAACATCACAGAGCTGGGCCCCCGCTGTCTGGCTCTTGGGATCAGCGTAAAGGTGCAGAGCAGCAGGGGAAGGCGTTCCCCTAGCTGGGCAGAGTCTTCCCTTGCTGGCCTCGGCTCCCCAGTCTACAGGGACAGGATCAAAGACGGACTGTGGGGTCCATCTGCTGACAAGTGTCCAAGGCTTCTGCGCAGTGGACACAGCTGTGTCGGGGAGGAAACCTATGCGAGCGTGTGTCAGTGTGCACCACACACTTCCCCACTGCCCTGCAGCCGGCGCTCCTTGCACACAGGCCAGGCTCTGTCTCCTGCAGCGCTGCGGTGACCTCAGACAACTGGGAGCCTGGGGGCAGGCTCTGGGGAGTTCCGAGTCGGGCTATGCATGCATGGGCAGCACTGGAGTTCTAAGCTAAGCCTGCTTCCTGAGAAGGAGCACCCCCTGTGCAGGGCACAGGTGGAGAGAGTGACAGAGCCGGCCCCGGTGTCTGCTGAACTGACCAGACAGCCGCAGGCCAGGAGGGTTCTGGTCCAAGCAGTGCCCCTCCCCGACGAGCCCGCAGTGCGCACGGGGACAAGAAGTGAAGGGGGAGACGTGTGAAGAGAGAAGGAAGGACTCCTACCTTTCTTGTTTACTAGGTCCCGAAAGACAGGCAAGGACAGAAGAAAGGAACCGTCACTGTTTCCGCCACACACACTCAGGCCCTCTCATGACACAGGGGGGCACTGCGGACTGATCTACGGCACCCACATGGCGTCCACAGGGAGGGGTCACCTCTCCTGGCATACACCAGGACCCAGAGAGCAGTGGAGGGGGCTGGAGTGGGCGTGGGAGTCGCTCCTCAGGCTCCCCACCCAGGGATCTTCCGGCCCTGAACCAGGCGAGCTTGTCCCTATTCAACCCGTGAGGAAGGAGCTAACTCCAGGTAGCAGGCACTGGGTCTAGGTCAAGGGTCAGGGTCAAGGGCAGGGAGAGATGGGGCACTGGGCCCAGGCCCCCTCGGGTGTGTGCCTATGTGCAGACACAAGGACCAACAAGCGTGCGCTGACAGCCTTGTGCTGGGTGCTGGAAACAGGCCCAGTGATGTTCCCATGGCAGCACTGCCAGACAGTGGGGGACAGTGAGCGGGGAGTGGGAGGGGCCTGGCAGAGCACCGTGGCACCAGAGCCTGGCAAGGCGGCTCCAAGGATGGGACGGGAGTGCAGTGGAGGGGCGCAGGCCAGGCCGGGGATGATGTGGGGGCAGGGGCCGGGGCAGCCAGGCAGCTGATGGACTGTCAGGCTGCAGACAGGCTATAAGACTCTCCACTTAAAAGCTGAGAAGTTTTACACTGAGGGTGACAAAGTAAATCTTTGCAAATACCCTTCAGGTTGGGAGGAAGACAGAGAGGAACAGGCACGGTAGGAAGAGGAGGAGGCCGCAGCTACACAAGAGGCAGGACTGAGGCGTGCCACGTGCGCGTGCATCGCCTCGTGGGGAGCTCACGTGGGGTGCGGGGCAGGTCAAGTGATATTCATGAGAGATAGGGGGGTGAGTGGAGGGAGGAGGGTCCAGGGTGACACCTGGACTTCCGCTTGGTAACTGGGTGGGGGGCCCATCCCCCGTGACAGGGACCCTGGGGGGAGGGNGGAGCTCACGTGGGGTGCGGGGCAGGTCAAGTGATATTCATGAGAGATAGGGGGGTGAGTGGAGGGAGGAGGGTCCAGGGTGACACCTGGACTTCCGCTTGGTAACTGGGTGGGGGGCCCATCCCCCGTGACAGGGACCCTGGGGGGAGGGCTGTGGGGAGGGTCAACACACCCTCTGTCTGGGACAGCTGTGGATGCTGTGGTCAGAGTGAGCACTGAATAAACGTCCATGAGTATCCGTGGGCACATGGACCTGGAGCTGGGTCTGGACCTCTCCAGGCCTGGGCAGGGGAGTCAGGCTGGGAGTCATCTAGGGCTGGTGGCAGAGGGGATGCTGAAGGTAGGAGGCCAGGAGGAGGTGGTGTTTTGAAGCTGAGAGACAGACAGGCTCACATCCACCAAAACACAGAGACGGAAAGACGGACATGCCCCAGGGATGCACCCGAACAAATCTTTTGTGAAGGTGCGCGGCTGCTCGTCACACCCGGGCTCACACCAGTGGGTGTGCACACACACTGCTTTGCTCTCCTGGCTCCCCTCCGAGCCCAGGAGCAGGCACGGGCTGCAGGCCTGCTCGTGCCTGGCCGGGGCGGGCCTGGCGGTCCACGGCAGGTGGCTGTCCACCGGAGCGCTCACCTCTTGAACAGGAGAATGGCGATGACGATGAGGACGATGAGGATGACGGCCAGGACAGGGCCCGTCACCCACAGCAGCTCGGGCTCCTCCTGCTGCTGCGCTGGCGTCACCTGGACCACGATCTCGTCGGAGTAGGGGCTGCAGGCGTAGCGCTTCTGTGACCCGGCGGAGGAACAGCAGAGCGGGTGAGCCCCGAGGGGGGACTGCCCACCCTCCAACCCCCAATCCTGGAGAAAGGGCTCTGCGCCGGGTCTCCCGGAACTAAGAGGTTGACCTGGGCCTGGTCAGCTCCCTGGGCCCCTGGGGCCAGGTCAGGTTGGCCTTCTGGATCCTAGGGGTTAGTGCCCTGAGACAGGGCACTCTTTCATTCAAGATCCTAGGGGTTAGTGCCCTGAGACAGCAGTGCAGGTCTGGGGCTCTGGGGTGTCTGAGAGGGTCTGGGGTGTCTGGTCAGGCCTGGGGGCTTGGGTAGACCTGGTCCACGGGTTCCTTCAGGGAGGCGAGCACAAAGCACTGGTAGCTCAGGTCTGGAGACAGCGGCCGGTTGTAGAAGCCCTGGTAGTTCTTCTTGTCCCCCAGGGTGAAGGTCTCCGGGAGAACGTCCACCTGAGCGGCCACGTATGGCTTCAGCCGCTCCGTCTGCCGCCGCCGCCGCCGCCGCCGCCGCCGCCGCCGCCGCTCCCCGCCGCCCTGCTCGATGGCCTCCAGCAGCTGGCAGCAGAGCACAGGCGTCACACGAGACCTTGGAGCACACGCTCCTGGGCTGGGGCTGGGCTCACCACCCGTGTTAAGGGCCTGAGCCTGGCCTGACTCACTGTCCACGTAGAGTCACGCCGGACACCAGCAGGCAGTGNTCCAGCAGCTGGCAGCAGAGCACAGGCGTCACACGAGACCTTGGAGCACACGCTCCTGGGCTGGGGCTGGGCTCACCACCCGTGTTAAGGGCCTGAGCCTGGCCTGACTCACTGTCCACGTAGAGTCACGCCGGACACCAGCAGGCAGTGCCATTCCTCCCAGCCAACCTGCTAAGAAGGGGCCCTCTGAGTAACCTGCCCCTCACCCTCACCAGGGAGGGCTGGCTGCCCACAACTGCTGGGTTCCACTCGAGCCCGTCTGTGGCCTCTAGACCCCTGGAGACTGCGAGGATCACAGGGCCCGAAATTCTCTAGATCTGAAAGATGTCTCTGCCACTTCACACCCCAGGGGATCCTCCACAAACCCCTCTGGGGAGGTCTCGGTACGCCCTCCAGGAGTTCTCTGAAAGCTCCCAGGAGCCAGCTCAGAGTGCGTCTCCTTCGCGGGCAGGCTGCCAATCAGAGAATAATTCCAGTTTGGGGGGAGTCCCCAGGGCACAGCCAACCAGCGCAATGGGACTGCCATCAGGGCCGCCCCGGCCGGGTCCCCAGGCACCTCGTCCAGCTCCAGCTCTTCAGGCGTGCTCCACTGTGGCGCCAGCATGCTCCCTCCCATGCGGTCGATGGGCACCACCATGATGTAAAACCACCTGCGGGGGCAGAGGAGAATCAGGACCGTCCTCCCCTGGCTCTTGCCCTCCTCCCCCCACCCCCTCGAGACGTGTCTGCACACCTGACGAGCGCGGGTTCCTGCACGCGGGGCATGGTGAGGGTGAAGCGGCCGTCCTCGATGTAGGCTGAGGCCGGCAGTGGCTTGTGCGGCAGGAGGTCGGGGGCCGTGCGGATGGACACGAGGTGTTGCAGGCCCCCCGCGCTGCTGCCGCGGTTCATCAGCACAAATGAGTATTCGGTGTTGGGCTGCAGGTCTGCAATCAGCTTCCGCATGGAGTGCCCGTCCACCTCCACGCTCTGCCCATTGTACAGGATCTGCATGGGAGGGGAAGAGGGGGAGCAGGCAGCGCGTTCGGGTGAGGGGCCCCCTCCCAGGCCTGCGGGACAGAGCTTTGTGAATGCAGACGCGCGGACGGGGACCTGCGTGTGTTGGGCCAGCCGGCCCCACCTACCCTGAAGGGCACTGCTGACTTGTAGGCTTCGGGCACCTCCCAGCTGAGCAGCACGGATGTCTTCATTGCAGCCTCCACACGGAAGTTCTTGGCAAACACTGTTGGGATATAAGGAGGGAAGAGTCACCTCTGGCTGCCTAAGGGGGATAAAGGGGCCTGGAGGGCTCCCTGCTGGGAAGAGATTGGCA
>SJYV01053940.1:409325-449377 GCA_006410875.1 Neotragus pygmaeus | reverse complement strand
CCTGGGGGGGGGCGGGGCTAAGGGAAGGCGGGAAGTGGGCGGGGAGCAGCGAGGGCAGCCGCCGCCTGGATAGAGGCTAGAGGGCACTTACCTGTCCCTCACGTGGGATCCAGACTGAGCCCAGGGCCCAGCGGAACTGACCACCCGCCTGGGCACGGGGAAAGGGTGTGTGTGTGTGTGTGAGTCCGTGACCCGCCCAGCTCTGGGAGACACTTACTGGACTGCGCCGTGCGAGCCTCAACGGTGGGGGTGAAGACCCCCACCCCCAGCTCAGAGCGGGCGGCCAACTGGAAGCGGTACAGTGTGTCAGGCTTCAGGTCCTCTACGGTGTAGGAGGACGTGGGGTCGAAGGTCACCTTGTGCTGGAAGAGTAGAGAGCACTCACTGACCACCCTGACCTCAAAGGTCACTCAGAGGTCACCCCAACACGGGCTGTGGCTGATCCCTGGGGACCCACCGTAGCTGCAGGGCTGGCTCCCTGCCATGTGGCCACGTGGCCCACCTCACTGACCACACGGGCATGGGAACACCACGGACATGGTGGCCTGGGGAACTTGAGGGCTCTGCTGGTGCCACGCGAGCCACAGAGTTGAGGAGACCCAGGACGGACCTAGGAGCTCTGTCCCCAACACAGGGGTGACGAAGACTACAGAACCACAGAGGCCAGCATGGGTCCCAGAGCCTCAGGGGCTGTGTCCCCACAAGCCCAGAATCCAGGAGAGCCTGCCTGGGAGAGCCCAGCACAGACCCCCAGGGGCCGGGAGCAGCCCCCCGCCCTCCACACCGCCGGGTGCGCACCTGCTGGCCCTCGTCCTCCGCCGCCCAGTACACCAGCTCATACTTGACGATCCGCTCCTGCGGGGGCAGCAGCCACGAGAGCTGGATCCTGGTGTCTGAGTCCACCTCGGCCTGGAAGTCCGCGGGCTGGGCAGGCACTGCAACCCCCCAGCCAGGCACCGTCAGCCTCGCCAATCCCCCGAGGGCAGGGGCCCTCAGCGGCCCCACCTCCCCAGTGGCCATGTGTGCAGATACGGGCTTTCATTGTCCCAAAGACCACCCCCCAGCCCCTGGCTCACGGCCTGAGGGGGGTGGGTACCACCCAGCCTGGCCCGCGCCTACCTCCCTGCTGTGTCTTGACCTGGATGGCGGGGCTGGGGGGGCCGTCACCCACGGCGGTGAAGGCCAGCACGCGCAGGCTGTAGGTGATGCCGGGCAGCAGGCTGCCCACGGTGGTGAGAAGCCCGGCGTCCGTGTTGTGCTTGTGCCAGGCGCTCAGGGGGCGGCGGGAGTCGGGGGTGTAGTAGACGCGGTAGCCCCGCACCAGGCCGTTGGGCTCCTCGGGCGGCTCCCACTGCACCAGCATGGTGCTGGCACTCAGCATGCGCGCCTGCACGCGGCGCGGGGGGCTGGAGGGCGCCTGCTCCCCCGTGCGCGCCCGCACCGCCTCGCTGGGCGGCCCGCGCCCGATGCTGTTCACCGCCAGCACGCGGAAGGCATACTCCGAGAAAGGGCTCAGGCCGCCGATGCTATATCGGGTGGTGGCCACACCGTCCACCTCCTGGAAGGGGCCCTCCGCGCCCGCTGGGCGGTACTGGATGCCGTAGTAGGATACAGGCTCCGCGTTCCCAGAGTCCCATGTCAGAGTGACGCTGGTGGCAGTTGTCTCTGTCACCACAAGGTCAATTGGAGGCTTCGGCAGGGCTGGGGACAAAGTGGAAGGCTCAGGGCTGCCTGAGGTCACGACCCCAGGAGCCGACCCTGCCCTGGGGTTCATCCAACCAGAGTGTGGTTGACCACCCCCCCACAGCCCTCCCCCGCAAAGAATCACCTGAAAAGCCCTCGGTGACCACTGAGGTCACCTAGCGGGGGCTGGTGGCCAGGCCCGTCAGTGCCTGCAGGCGCCTTGGGTCATTCGGTGTCCACCTAAGTCACTTCTAGGATTCCCTGGACCTCACACCAGCCCTGGTGGCTCATCGAGCAAACAGACCCAGAGGTGGCCTGCCTGGGCCCGTGCAGATGGGAGACACACAGGCCTCTGCAGTGCATCTCGGCTAACCCATTGGCAAGTGTGTGTAATAGGGGCGGGGAGAGGGAAGGGATTTCCTCAGGGAATGGGCCTGGATTTGAGAGAGACTGTGCTGGCCCCACAGACACCATGGCTTGGCTCAAAAGGAGGGGAGAAGTCCCAGGTTCACAGCCAATCCCCGAACAACAAGCACTCACAAACCGAGTGCTGATGGTGCGCCAGGCACTGCGCTGGGGTTGAGGACACGCTGTCACACGGTCACATCGCTGCGCTCATGGGGTTTATACACCAGTGTGAGAGAGAGGCGATCAGCGAGTGATAATCATGGCTCTGGTATGTGTCATGGCAGCAGAAAGCAGGGTGCTGAGATGGAGAAAAGTCCAGGGCGTCCTTGAACGGGGTGACTGGGGAAAGGTTCCCAGGACTGAGACCTGGAGAGCGAGGTGGAGCCAGTGACGGCAAGGGTGGGGTGAGGGCAGGGTGATACTTGGGACTGTCAGCCTGCTCAGGTCACAGCAGCAAGGACGCTGGTCTTAAAAGCAGTCGGAAGCCACCGCAGGGTGTTTCTCCCTTCTATAACATGCTGCTGCTCTGTTAAGAAGAGGACTCACACTGTAGAAAGGGGGGTGTTACCAGGGGGGAGAGTGGGAGCAGAGCACCCCAAGGAGCCTGGTTCACATGCAGCTGCTCCGGGCCTCCAGGCAGAGAGGACCCACCTGCCTTGGCTACCATTCCCCAGCCTCTTTCTGGGAGGCTGGGAAAGCTGAGGGCCCCTCTATAGTTAGAGGGGTGTGTGGTGGATTCAGACCCCCAAGGTTCAAGTCCCTGCTCCATCATTTACTTCCCTGTGACTCTGCCTCAGTTTCCTAACTTATAAAATGGGGACAAGAAGAGAATCTATTTCCCACAGTGGCACCACCTGAACAATATAACCTGTGCTTCCTAACCAGCACGGCGTCTGCCCCGCAGGGACCCAGCACCTGTTAGCTCAAATGATTAAGCCAGTTTCTGATGGAAAGCCCTCCGTCCACCACTGAGGGCCAGGAGGACTCCCAGGGCTGGGCACCAGCAGGGTAACAACCCTCAGCCCCGCGCGTCTCTCAGCAGTCATGCCCCCCTCGCCCCTCAGTCCAGGGAAGGCCACGGGCCACGGCCAGCACACCAGTGAGGCGCACCTTTCACGGTGACCTGGGCCGTGGCCTCGATCATGCCCAGGGAGGAGATGGCCACGCAGGTATAGTTGGCAGAGCGCAGCACGTTGCTGAGCTCCAGCACGTTGCGGCCGACCGGCATCTCGTCCTCCTTGGTGAGCTCTTCCGCCCCCATCATCCACTTCACGTAGGGCATGGGTGCGCCGACGGCGACGCACGTCAGGTTCACGCTGCCGCCCGGCATCACCTCCTGGCTGCTGGGAGGGATGGAGAAACGCGGAGCCACGCGGCGCACTGCGGGAGGAGGGAGAGAGGCACTCACAGGCTAGGCAGGGCATGTGTGCGGGTGGAAGGGCAGGGGCCCCTCGTCCAGGAAGCCCCTCTCATCAGACCCAAGGAATGGGGTCCCTGGGCCCCAGCTGACCCCCACCCATCCTGCTTTGGGGCCAGAATAGCCCCCACTCTCAGGGACTGTCTGGAACACGAGAGATTCTGCAACCAAGCTCCCATTTTACAGCCTAGGTAACTGAGGCCCAGGATCACAGGGGAATCAGTGCAAGGCCTGTAGGGCCACGTCCCAGGTTGCTCTCCAGTGCCCGCCTCTACCTGCTCCCACCCCCGCGCCCACCGAGGAGGGTCTCCAGCAGGGCCAGCGGGGGCACTAGTGCGAGAGGCCCAGGCACCCGAGGGCGGAGGGTCCTCAGAGCAGGCCTGGGGCAGGGCAGACGGCCAGCCTGGAAGTGACGTGGCCACCTTCTCTGGGGCCACTGCCTCTACCTCCAGGCCGTGATCCCCGGGGAAGAGATGAGGGCAGCAGCAGGACCACCTCCCAGGACCTCAGCCATGCTCAAGGCAGAGCCTGAGAACCCGAGAGGAGGGGCTGCCTCCAGGAGGGACTGAACAGGTGCCGGAGTTCTGGGCGGGCCAGGCACGTGGTCCGCGGGCAGGATGGGCATGATGATGGCAGTAACATGATGATGGTGCCAGGCAGACGGCTCCCGGCACCAGTGGACAGGGTCCCAAGGGGGAGCGTGGCTGTGCCTGGCCACAACCTCCAACCTTGGGCTCCCCGGGAAAGAAGCTGTTCTGTGCTTCTCAGTTCAAGGTGCAGCCTGGACCCCCCCAACCCCACCTGCCAAAGTCTTGAGCTTGGTAAAGACACTCGGAACATGCAGGAGGGAAGGCAAGCAAAACCTAGCCGTGGGCAGACATGCTGGGCATGCAGACAGGGCATGCAATCGGTGGGCAGAGGCTCGGGTGTGTCCCTCCTGGGCACCCCTACACACAGGGCTGAAGAGGGCAGGCAGCGAGGCTAAGATTAGACCCAGAGGGGATCACTCAGGGTGCAGGTCTCCGAGGGTCCTTGCTGGGGAGCCCAGGCATGCAAAGGATCCATGGTGCTACATCGGGAACACCTCCACCACAGATGCCAGACTGCTGCTCGCTCAGCCCAAAAGCATGGAATCAGAGCTGGAAGTAACTGCAGACACCACCTGGTCCAACCTGTGACCTCGTTACACAGAGGTCAAAGCTGCAACCCCCAGACCAGACATCCAGCAAATCACCAGGTCCTGCTAACGCACCACCTAAAATAGCTTTCCAGCACTCTCATTTCTTGCCAAGTCCACAGGTGAATGCCACCTCCAAAGTCCAAGCCACGGTCCTTCCCTGGGTTGCTGTGCTGTGTTCTCCATTGCCCCTCCTGCCCTGGTCATCCCCTGACCTGGTCACTGGCCCTCCACAAACAGCCGGCACAAATCCGTATCTGTTCACATTACCTGCCCTGCTAAAAACTCTCGCACGGAGCTTTGAACAACTCCTCAGCCCTCACTTTACTCAGTCTCCACTGTACCCATACTGCCTCCCCCCGAAGCCTCCAGTCAGAGCCAAAGTCCTGCCAGCGCCACAGCCAGCGCCAGGGGCCGAGCCTACTCCTCTCGGTGCCCCACGCTCACTGGGGTGTCAGCGTGTCTCCTCCCAGAACTGGCATCCCCATCTTCTTAGGAGAACCATCTCAGCTCCCATTTTTGGTTCATGGGCTATGCGACCCAGATGTGGCTCAAGAGATAGAACCTTTGGCCTTTTGTGAAAACTATTAAGGCACGTGGCTTTTCTTCTCCACTTCTGGTCTCTAACCTGGAGGGGTGGGAGGCTGAGGACCACCTTTCACAACACTCAAAAGGACCTGCTTGAGAACAAAGGAGCTACTGAGGAGAGCAGAGGTGGAGACAGAGACAGACGAATGCCTGGCCAAACTGTTTAAACACCTGGATCCAGCCCTGTCTGACGCCAAACCTTCTTCCATACTTTCAGTTTTGGAAGACAAGAGGTTCCGTGTTTGGCGTTAAGCTGATAGAAGCCGGGCGTCTGCACTGGGTGCACCTGCACCGTTCAGGCAGACCAGTGCGGTGTGGCAGGGGCCCGGGGGCATGGCTGGCAGGAGAAAGCCACGACAGCTTCCTTTGAGCACTCCCCACTAACAGCCAAAGGTGAGGCTGGGAGGCTGGGACATGGTGCAGGCACTCCCCGGGCTCTGGTGCTGAACCTGTGGCACAGGTCATGAGGAGCGGCATGCCCGCTGGTGGAGATGCAGCCTGGCGAAAGCAAAAAGGTTCACCAACTGACCAACTCTCTCCTTGCCTCTCCTCTCTGCCAGTGGCTGCCCCAGCTCCTCCTTGCTCACGGGCATCCAAATGGGTCTCGGGGGGAAGAGAACCAAGAGAGCCACTCTCGGGCACCTCCTCGGGGCTGCAGGTTCCCACGCTGTGGATGCGGGCACCTCCCAGTGAAAGAGGTGGGGACCGCCAGCGGACACTCGGGACGGGTTTATAACACGTACTGGGAGCAGGTCTGTGGGATGAGCCCTGGCTCACAAGCTGAAGAGAGAGACCCAGGCGGCTCCATGAAGAAGCTTCTGGGTCTGCTGAGGCTGCCGGGAGAACACTCTCCAGCTGGCATACGGATGGGCCTCAAGCCTGTGTCAAGGACACACCTGCCAGCTTGGCGGTGGTCAGTGGCAGAATCTTGGGGCCCGACTGAGTCCCTGGACATGAGAACAAAGAGCCCCAGGGGAAGGAAGTAGGTTGTTGGTGGATAAACCTTACTTAGGTCTCAACCTAAGCTGTGAAGCAAACTGACCGGGCTTTACCTCAAACAGTCCCGGAAGACAAGGTCTTCTCGCCACTGCCAGGAAATAAGGGCCCTTGGGGAACTAACACTGAGAAGGGTTTGTTTTTATTTTTAATTTCCCCCCTTCCAGATGCAAGTGGAAGGGAGAACCCCAGGGGCTAAGGATGAGTGAGAGGTCAGCGGTGAGCCTTAGGATCACCCCAGCACCAGGGCAGGGCCTCAGGCCCAGGGACTCTTGGACAGCACGCTCCAGCAGGGCACCTCCCTTCACAGGCCTGCTGGGCTTCAGCCAACACCAGCAGCCTGGGCAGGTTTTCCGCAGAGCAGACTCATCCTCCCCACGGGGTAGGGGCTAGGACCACAGAGGGAAGGTGGGGGCACAGAGGCAAGTGACCACCTCCTGGGATCCTGAGTATCTGTGGAGTCCCGAGTTCTGGATGGTCACCCCCCGTCCCAGGCGCCAGGAGGGGCTGGTGCCTCCCTGCAGCAGTCTCACCGCCAGCAGTGAGACTGTCTCCCCCTGCTGTCACTGACACGAGGCCTCCAGAAGAGGCAGGACTCGCCCTGGACTCGGGTCTATTGACAGCAGCAACAGCAGGGAAGAAAAAACCAGGGCCGGGGAAAAATGCACTTAGGGTCTAATCTTGAGCTCCAACAATGACGGTCTATTACTGTTCCCCGAGCATCCTTACTGCTGACATTTTATAGACAATTTCCAAAACAGGGCCTTGCCATTTCTGGATTATATTTCAGCTGTAACTTTTAAGTCTAATTATTTGAGCTGACAACCCCCTATAATAGGGCGGTGCGGCGCCTGGAGGCATTGGCATTCAGTGGAGTGACAGCCTAATCGCAGGGGGGAGGCAGCCCCGCAATCGGCATTCACTCACGGAAATTTCTCTGATGAAAATAACACAACATTAAGGAGGGGATAAGGGGCAGGATCCACCGTATCAAGATAAAATAACTCTTTAATAAATAACCTTGTGGCTGCCGCAGAGCAGTAATTAAATGCCGGCGCACTCGGCACACAGTTTTAAGTAAAGCTGGAAAAATGTAAGATGTAATTATCAGCACCAAACAAATTACCAGCACGGCAAATCCCCCCTGGAATATTTAGAAACTCATTTCTGCCTTCCCATTAAATATTTGTGTACATGCTTATTTTTGGTGGAACCATAGAATGGTAAAGGAAGAAGGGACAAGGGACCAGGAGGGCGGGGGAGCGGCCCAGGGGGAGGCGGCGGCAGGCTGGGCTCTCTCTGCTGATGACCGTTTTCTGAACTCGCCCCCAGATCTGCCCGGTCAGCGAAACGGTGTAACTGAAATGCCCCAGAGCTCAGGAGTGCATATGATCATGCTCAGGGCTGGTATCCGAGCCAGGGCTGCAGTCCTCCTCCTGACAGGCTCCTTCTCCTCGNCCGTTTTCTGAACTCGCCCCCAGATCTGCCCGGTCAGCGAAACGGTGTAACTGAAATGCCCCAGAGCTCAGGAGTGCATATGATCATGCTCAGGGCTGGTATCCGAGCCAGGGCTGCAGTCCTCCTCCTGACAGGCTCCTTCTCCTCGTGGAGGAAACCCAAGCCACAGAGAGAACGCACAGGACACCAGGTGGCCCGGCTCTGCTCCCTGGGGCTTCGCCCAGTGGACGGAACGCCTCCTCTAACGGCTCAGACCAAGGGACACAGGAAGGACCGTGCCTGTGTCCCTGCCCCTCAGCCCTGCTGCTGGACCGAGGGCGGGGAGTAGGGGCCTGGCCCTGAGGGTGTGAGACTGCTCTGGAATGGGCTGCTGCGAGGCCTCCGGGAAGCCCTCCCCGACCCACGGCCGCGCTAGGGCTGCTGCGAGGCTCACACATGGCTCTAGGCAGCAGTTGACCGCTCGGTCGGATGTGAGCTCCTGGTCGAATGCCCAGCACCCAGTGTGGGGCCGAGGAAATGCCAGCTGTGTGGGAGAAGGCGGGAAGCTTGGACCAGGTGGGAAGGCCCTCATATGGATTTAGCTGGAGAGGGAAGAGACCAGTCAA
This sequence comes from Neotragus pygmaeus, assembly GCA_006410875.1. Lineage (NCBI taxonomy): Eukaryota > Metazoa > Chordata > Mammalia > Artiodactyla > Bovidae > Neotragus > Neotragus pygmaeus. The sequence continues at coordinate 441,045 of SJYV01053940.1, read as the reverse complement.
TGGGATGCTTCCTCAGTGAGCCAAGGTGACGCCAGCCACCCTGTGCCCCAGACACTAAGCTCGGTGGGCGCAGCATGGCTGCTGTCCGTCCAGCTTCGGGGTGCTCAAAGATAGTGCAGACCCTGGAGGACGTTCACCCTGGGCTGCAGGATCTTGAGGGGTGAGCTCAGTCTAGCCTTCCCCTTCATCTTCCCAACGGTTTCAGCTGAGCTCTAGCAAATGTGGATTTTAAGCAGGGGGGTGGGGGGAACTGTGGAAGGCCCCACAGGTGCACATAAAGCCCTACAGCTCTTACAGAGCCCACAACCACTTCTGAGCTCCACCTGGAGCAGACAGCTGGCCTGGCCTGGGCACAGAGGCAGGGCCCAGTCTTGTGCCATGCACCGTGCCCACCCGACCTCCCCAGCAGGGGAGCCCAGCTAAGGGGACATGCAGACACGTGGGGTGCTCAGGGGCCCAAGCAGCAGAAACATGCGGGGCAGGGGGGCCTGCCCACCCACCCCTGGTCCTGCCCGCCTGCCGGCTCAAACAACGGGAGTGCAGAGCCCGACGGGAGGGCAGGCCTGACGGGGGCGAGCCTGAAGAGCTGACCGAGCCCGCTGGTCCCTACTGACGGGGGCATCCCGTCGATGGGCGAACTGTAGATGGATAAGAAGTGAAAAGGACCAACCTTCTCGCTGATCTGAGAGATGAGAGTTTGGGTTGATGGCAGAGTGCGATGAGGATGAGGAGGGAATAAAAAAAAGACAAGGAGAAACACAGAGAGAGTAAAAACAGGCCAACCTTCATCTGCCCACACAGCACGGAAACGAGACAAGACTCTTGTGCCCCACGCACACGCACGTGCCCACAGGTGCACGCGGACCACGCCGCTCACAAAAGACTCAGGACTCATGGAGGACACGGGTGGACAGGGCTGGGTCCCGCCGGCAGNGACTCCTTGTGACCCCATGGACTATACAGTCCATGGAATTCTCCTGGCCAGATTATTGGAGTGGGTAGCCTTTCCCTTATCCAGGGGATCTTCTCAACCCAGGTTCAAACCCAGGTCTCCCACATTGCAGGCAGATTCTTTACCAGCTGAGCCACAAGGGAAGCCCAAGAATACTGGAGTGGGTAGCCTATCCCTTCTCCAGCAGATCTTCCCGACTCAGGAAATGAACCAGGGTCTCCTGCATTACAGGTGGATTCTTTACCAACTGAGTTATTCCTGAGGGTAAACACAATTAATCACTTGTATGTATTTCTAAACCTTTGCCCTGGGATAGGTACATTGCTATCCAGGGCAGCAATGGTGATGCAGACATTAAGAACAGACTTTGGACACATCAGGGGGAGAGGGTGGAGTGAATTGAGAGAGTAACATGCATACTGCTGTATATTCTCACCCTGGGTTAGAGGTTAGGTGTGCCACTATTTGACCCTGATTTAGAGCTAAACCTTCTCTGATATAAATAAGGGATATTTTTAATTGAAAAGCCTAGCACACGTCCATTGCAGGAACTTCCAACAAAAATTTTCCCTGAAACTGTTTATTTTTTAAAAAGTGGCTAAATAAAGCTATTTTTACAAATATAGCAGAATTAAAGACAATTTCTGCCTTCTCTCTCTACTTCCCCTAAAAAATAATTTCTCTTGAATTTTATAGATAATCAAGGTCAAACTGTAAAGACACAACCATTCTCTATTTAATCCACCACTCATGCAAAGATGAAAGTGAAAGTGAAAAGTCTCTCAGTCATGTCCAACTCTTTGTGACCCCAATGGACTATACAGTCTATGGAATTCTCCAGGTCAGAATACTGGAGTGGGTAGCCTTTCCCTTCTCCATAGGATCTTCCCAACCCAAGGATCAAACCCATGTCTCCCACATTGCAGGCAGATTCTTTACCAGCTGAGCCACAAGAGAAGCCCAAGNTGGAATTCTCCAGGTCAGAATACTGGAGTGGGTAGCCTTTCCCTTCTCCATAGGATCTTCCCAACCCAAGGATCAAACCCATGTCTCCCACATTGCAGGCAGATTCTTTACCAGCTGAGCCACAAGAGAAGCCCAAGAATACTGGAGTGGGTAGCCTACCCCTTTTCCAGGCGATCTTCCTGACCCAGGAATCCAACCATGGTCTCCTGCATTGTAGGCAGATTCTTTACCAACTGAGCTATCAGAGAAGCCCCAATCCAAAGATACAACATTCCAAACAATTCAAAAGCCATTTTTATATGGCACAAAAGTGTATTTCTATACTATTCACTGGCAGAATATTTTCATAAGTAAATTCTGATTAGGCATCTATTAAAAGTAATTCACATTTTCTGATCAACCCAATGACTAAAGAATGTGTCATCTGGGGGCAGCCAGGGATGCTGCTTGAGTCTGACAACTTGCTGAGTACTAACAGGAGACTGGGGCTTCCTTGGTAGCTCACACAGAAAGGATCTGTCTGTAATGTGGGAGACCTGGGTTTGATGCCTCAGTCGGGAAGATTTCCTGGAGAGGGGAATTGCTACCCACTCCAGTATTCCTGCCTGGAGAATTCCATGGACAGAGGAGACTGGTGGGCTATAGTCCATGGGGTCAGAAAGAGTCAGACAGGATTGAGCAAATAATTTAAAAAAAAAAAAAAGAGGAGACTGAACTAAGTATTTTGAAAGTTTCACTTGTTGGGATTAGCTATATAATTTGTTTTGGACCATCAAAAAAATGCCATGTTATTCTTCAATATAGGCAAATCAAACAATGTGATACACCATATTAACAAATTGAAAGATAAAAACCACACGATAATCCCAACAGACACAGGAAAAGCCTTTGACAAAATTCAGCACTCATTTCTGATTAAAACTCTTCAAAAAATGGGCAGAGAAGGAACCTACTTCAACATAGTAAAGGCCATATACGATAATCCCACAGAAATTATTATTCTCAATGGTGAAAAACTGAAAGCATTCCCTTTAAGATCAGGAAAAACACAAGGGGGTCCACTCTCACCACTATTATTCAACATAATTTTGGAAGTCCTAGCTCCAGCAATCAGAGAAGAAAAAGAAATGAAGGAATCAGATCAGAAAAGAAGAGGTAAAGCTCTGTTTACAGATGATATGATAAAATACATAGAAAACCCTACAGATACTATCAGAAAATTACTAGAGCTAATCAGTGAATTTAGCAAAGTCACAGGATATAAAATCAATACACAGAAATCATTTGCATTCCTATATAATAACAATGAAAAATCAGAAAGAAATTAAGGAATCAATTCCATTCACCATTTTAACAAAAAGAATAAAACATCTAGGAATAAACCTACCTGAGGGACAAAAGAACTGTATACAGAAAATTATAAGACACTGATGAAAGAAATCAAAGATGACACAAACAAATGGAGAGATAATCCACACTCCTGGGTAGGAAGAATCAATATTGTGAAAATGATTATACTACCAAATGCAATCTAGAGATTCAATGTGATCCCTACCAAATTACCAATGGCATTTTTCACAGAACTGGAACAAAAAAAACTGCACAATTCATATGGAAACACAAAAGACCCCAAATAGCCAAAGCAGTCTTGAGAAAGAATGGAGCTGGAAGAATNCACAAACCCACCCAGGCACGTGGGCCACTAGAACCCCGCCACCTTGAGGAAGCCCCATGCTGCGTGGCCCCAGAGTGTGAGGAAGCTGGTCTGGAGCCTGTGGGGAGAAGCCACGGAGCCGTTGCCCCGTTTAGAGACAGCTGTTGCCCAGCGGCCAGGTCCCTGCAGAGAAGTGGGGAAGGGCAGGGGCAAGCAGGCCAGGCTCGGTGGAAAGGGTGGCCCCTCCCTGGTCCCTGGCAGCTGTGCGTCCTAAGAGCTAGACAGGAGAGACGCTGTGGATGGAAGGAGTGAGTGAGTCACTGGGGGAGGTAGTGGGATGAAGAGGCTGGTCCACCCGGCATGCCTGGGCCTGCTAGACCATGCATGGGTGGAGCTGCAGGCAACTGAGCAAAGTCAGACGAAACTGGGTGGCGCAACCCCCATGGTGCCTTCCCCGCGGGGGGCAGCGGCTACTGACTGCCCAGCATCTCCTGCGTGCCAGCACCGGGCTGGGAGCTCTGCACGCACAGCCCTTTGAAGTGCAGCCACTCTAGGTCTGAGAGAGGTGGTGGGAGCCCCGGGTCTGCGGGACAGCGGAAGGATATGAGGCGGACACTGGCGTCAAATCCGATGAGGAGACATGACCTCGGGCCCCGTGGACATGGCAGAAGAGAGTTAGAGAGGGATGGAGACAAGAGCCAGAGTGAAGCTGTCCATCTGAAGAGTTTCGTGGTGGAGGGGAGGAGGATTCCCCCAAGCGACACTGGGCAAGGTCTGGAGACCCTGAGAGCCGTGACCAGGGGGTGCTATTGTATCCAGTGGGTCGGTAAAGACTCCAAAATGCACAGGAGAGCCCCACGCAGCGAAGGGTTACTTGGCCACAAATGTCAATGGTGCTGAGGTTGAGAAACCCTGAGTTGGTGTCCATACCGACCTCGATGCTAAGACTGAGCCCAGAGGGGGCCTCCCACTGGCCTGGAGGGTGACAGGTGCTCTGTCTGGAAGGTTTACCGCCGCTCTGCTGGGAAGCAGGCGGGCACAGGCCAGCACTGGGAGCTTTCTCCATGCGTGCCCACCTCCAAGAGGAGTTCAGGATACAGAGCTGGTGGCCAGCATCGCAGAGGCTATCCCAGAAGAATAAGGGGCTGATGGGGCTCTCAGCACTGCTGGGGCAGAAAGCAGGGGCTCTGCCAGGACCGTGATGAGGAGCGGGGGTGGACCCCAGATGCCAGGGTCCTAGCAGCACAGCTTAGGGTTCTGTCCTAGGGCTACAGGGCAAATCTCTCTCTGCAAAGCAGGGTGGGTACGGATTCAGGTGGGGCCTGGCTCTCAGACACGTCCTAGGGACGGACTGAGGACTGGCCCTACAGGCATGTGTGTGTGCCAGTAAGAGGGAGGGACAGCCAAAGTGAGGCTGTCCCTATTTTAGGATTCCTAGCAAGTGGGGCTAGAACTAAAGGAACACCCACATTCCCGGCCCAAAAGGCCTGTGGAAATGAGCCCGGGAAGGCAGCTCAGGAAGCCCTGTGGGAGTGGGGAGGGGCCCTGGCAGGAGCCAGTTAAGAGTCCTGCCCGAGCCCATCAGGGGCAGACAGTGAAGTTCCCACAGACAAGGAGGTAAGAGCCCTCGGTCAGCGCTCGAGCCACCAGCTACAGCAGCTGAGCTCAGCTCATCCAGAGACCCACTGTCCCGCCTCGGGCTGAGGCCAGCGTGATGGTGACTTCAGAGAACGCTGCACAGCCGAGACCGTGATGAGGAGCGCAGCCACCCTGGCTCTGGGCCTCCTGCCTCAGTACGGTGCCTGCAGCTCTGCCCACCTCTCCTCTCCCTGGTGCAGCCACATGCAGTGAAGGACCACTGCTGAGGCCTCGAAACTCCACATTCTCAACACGATGGTCTTCTGCAAGAAGTGCTGGGTCAGGCCTACACAGCAGTTGGAACAGTCTGGGTGGAGGAGGGAGGTCTCTGAGGAGGGTCGTTCAGTTGCTCCTCTTAGAGGGGACTCATTAGGACCTTGTGCATTGGTCAGAAGCTCTGCTGGGGGCAGTGGGCGGGGGAAGGCCGTGCAATTTCTGACATACTCATCTTGGCTATCTGGGTACCTGCACGCTCCTGGCCTCCATGCCCTGACGCCGCTCCTTAAGACAGGCCCTGGGGCAGCTCAGGTGAGCCCTGAAGTGCAGAACACCTGAGAAGGGGACCAGTGGGAACCTCCCAGCCCATGCTCCCAATTCTGATGAGGCATCAGCCACTCTCTGAAGCCCCATTTGCCCATCACCTGTGGCCTTGGGATCCTGTGCCCTGACAGCAGAGCCCGTTAATAAGCTCACAGTTGATGGCCTAATTCTCTCTGGTCTGTCTGACCACGTGGCCCTGAAAGGTGGGACAGGCCACTGCGTCCGCCCTGCCCTATGCTTGTCCTGGGTGGACAGGCAGATGACGCCCGCTGTGAAGCTGTACTAAGCACTTAGTGTGATGAAATCATCACTGCGAAGAAGTGGTATCCACTTTCCTTTAGAAATCCCCTGAGGGGAGACGGTTTCACTTTTCATGACGCCCATCTGTGAAGGAGGATTAAGTTGGGGGATGGTAGGGGTAGAAGGGGTGCCAAGGGCCCCTCCTGGACACTATGCACACAAAACCCAGAGTGTTCTCAGGAAGGGGCAGGTGGCCAGCTTTGGTTCCCCTTGGGCTGTGAGCATAACAAGAGACTGGAAAGGCCAAAACAGCCCCAGACCTTCTCTGCTGGGCAGCTGGACTTGTGAACACGTGACCCACATAGTCCCAGCGAGAAACACCTCACATGTACGAGGTGCCCACCTGCAGGGGCTCAGAGCTGCCTGGGCCTGACCCCCCTACACAAGGGNTGGGGGGTGGGCGCTGAAAGTGACCCTCACAGAGGGTGGAGGAAAGGGCTGGGACCAGTCCTGGCAGGTCCAGGTACCAGGTAGGGGAGGCCAAGGCAAGGGCGAGGTGGGAGATGGGGGCGAAACCAGGCCTTGGCCACCCCCAGCCCGGGCAGTTAAGCGCCTGAGAACACTGCTGCTGGAGAGGGTGCACCGGGCGGACCGTCATGACAGGAACACCCCGAGGCACAAGCAACACCCGCTCCCTGGAACAAGCTGACAGACAATCACACCCACGCAGGACGCTCCAACGGACAGTTAACAACCCCACAGGACACAGCCTGACAGAAACCCCTGCCTACACAGACCTACCCCTCCCAGAGCCCAGGCAGGCTGATGGTCACACCCACACAGGACGCAGACAGAACTGCCTGATCCCGCCTGACCCAATGGGACAGGGGCCACGAGGAGGAGCTCTCGTGGCCCAGGCTCCGGGGGGGCGGGGTCCCTCTGCAGGTCTGAGCTGTAACATGGAACAGCCTCTTCCCCTGATACCTCTCTTTCATCACCCAAGTGCTGGGCAGCAGGAGGGGCTATGAACACTGGAGGTGGGGAGAGCGATGCTCGGGCTTGACCCCAGCGCAGAGGGAGCAAGGGCTGGCCTGCTCTGTGGCCCTGGTCAGCCCTCCCCACCAGCATCCGGGGACATGAGGACCCAGGACACATGCCAAATACCCAGGTCCTACGAGAGCAGCCCTGACGGGCACCCATCAGGTCATGTTTATGGGATGGATGGACGCCGTCACAGAAGACGCTCATTCAAGCAGATGGGGGTCAGGCCCCTGGCCAAGGGGAGAGGGGGCTGTATGAAGGCCAGTTCAGCTGAGGGTAGGGGGAGTCCTGGAAGCTGGTGCCACAGGTGAGAGCAGGAAGTGGTACCTGGGTGGGATCCTGGGTGGAGGAGGAGGCTCCCCTGCATTAAGAACCAGGACTGGTCAGGGGACCCCACACAGACCCTGAGACTACTGCACACAGAAACCCCCAAATCTGGAACCTACACCATGAGCCGGCAGTAGGGGCCTGGCCCCATCTTCTGTTCTGAAAACAGCCTGGCCCTGAACTTTGAGGGTCTAGAGGTGCCCAAGGATAATGAGAGGTGGGGAGAAAGCGATGTGAATACAAATGCTACGGAAGCCACCAGTTTGCAGGATGTTTGCCCCGGGCCAGGCCACACCCAGCCCCCTCCCTCTGCCCATCATCATGCCCCCTGAGGCGGGGCCCTGGCCTCAGCGTGAACAGGAGGAAACAGACTTCCGAGAGAGAAACTGAGTTTTCAAAGGACACGAAGTGGAGTCAAACTTGAACATGGCTCTTCGTGNCCCTCCCTCTGCCCATCATCATGCCCCCTGAGGCGGGGCCCTGGCCTCAGCGTGAACAGGAGGAAACAGACTTCCGAGAGAGAAACTGAGTTTTCAAAGGACACGAAGTGGAGTCAAACTTGAACATGGCTCTTCGTGGATCTCTGAGTCCAGCCTGGGCTTGGAATCCCAGAATGTAGCGGTTCACAGGTCAGGGGGTCAGGCTACCCAGGACCCTGTTGATTTCTGTTGGCATTCCAGCCTCTGTGTTAGTCTTAACTGCCTGTCCTTCCTGGTGTTTGCTGGACTGAGAGATTTACAGGGGGAGCCTCACTCTACCACAGGGCTAGGTGTTGAAGGGGGAGCTAGTAATGACTGAAGGCCCCAAGACCAAGGAGGTTCTTGAGATGGAAGGCAAGGCTTGGTCATGCTCCCCCACCTCATGGGAAGATTCTCTATCTCTGGCCAGCCTTGAAGACCAGGGCCTGGCTTCCCTGCAGGAGCCAGCAGAGCCCCTTCTGTCTGCAGGGCTGCCCTAGAAGGCCTGGGCAGTGGGCTTGCAGCCCCAAGGCGGGGATGAGCCGAGTTATGTCCACAATCCAGACTTGGAATGGATGAGTCACAGGAGGGGATGGCTGAGAGTGGATGTGTGTGGTGGCCGGTGGTGCTGAGGGGCCGGAGCTGGAGATGAGGAGGCTGGAGAGGTGGGGATGGGGGAGGTGACGACGGGACGGGACGGGATGGAGTGGTGGTGACAGCGTGGCGAGGCGTGGCGTGGCAGATGCACGGACAGCATTCTTACCTCTGATTGGTGAACCACCTGGCGAGGTAATTTGAATGCAAATAAGATCAGAGAGAAGCATTAGTACAAAAGGAAGGAAAGCCACAAAAAGCCAAATCAGATAAAATAAAACACGAGAGAGGGCCTTAATAAATACACGGAGAAATTGAGGTCTGGCTAAGGCTGCTGCAGGTGGTATGTGAGCAAGCGCCAGCTGCGTGGAGGTGAAGCTGTGTTCCCCGGGTCACTGGCATGGCTCTGAGGAGGGGGGCAACTGAGGCTAGGTCAGCAGGGCTGGGGGGTGACAGGAATCAGGACAGTGAGGCAGGTCTCCTGAAGACCCCACTGGCAGAGGTCAATGGAGGGGGAAGGTGAAGAGAAGAGGCGATAACCCCACCCTGCAGGGGCCCCTGAAGTGCACAAGATTGAATAGGATTTCAAAATAGAGGACTTACCCAAAGCAAAGCATTTAAGTGGACAGAAGAAAGGGCTAAAGGGAGGGCTCACTTCAGGCCACTACCAGACCAGCCCCCTACAATCATACACACCAGCCCCCTCCTCACCACCGGGTGGCAGATCCCTGTGAGGCCACTCAACCCTGCTAAACAGAGTGACTGCAGAGTACCCCCAACCTGGCTGGTGAGAGGCAAAGGCCATTCCTCCCACCCCTTTGCCTGCTCATTGCCTTGTAACCCTGGGAATCAGCAGCCTAGAGGGCCAGATGCTCACCCTGGTGCGAGGCTATTATCAGGTCTGGACTGGCTCCCTCCCCAACAGCGGCCCCTCTCTCCGGCTGCCCCATCCAGAGGAGTGTGGGCCTATGGGCAGGTCCAGGTCAGCGCTGTCCACCCTGCCCTTCTCTGCCCACTCCTGAGGAGGGCAGCGTGCTGGAGACACACACTGATTACAGCTCACGGAACCCGACGACACCCACGAGGAGGAATTATCCATCTCGGCAAGAATGAGGAAATAGAGGCGGAGGAACATCAAGTGCTCGAAGCCCCAGGTCACACAGCTTAGGAGGTGGCAGGAACCAACCAGGGCTGGCTCACAGCCTTCCCACTGGACCAGGCTGCCTCCCGCNCACCCACGAGGAGGAATTATCCATCTCGGCAAGAATGAGGAAATAGAGGCGGAGGAACATCAAGTGCTCGAAGCCCCAGGTCACACAGCTTAGGAGGTGGCAGGAACCAACCAGGGCTGGCTCACAGCCTTCCCACTGGACCAGGCTGCCTCCCGCGGACACACAGGCTAGGGAGAAGGCACAGGCGGCGCTGGGCCCTGGGCAGTGAGTGAGGCGCAGAGAGACAGTCCAGGGAGAATCATCTTCCTGGTGATCCTCCAGGCGTGGTCCATGGACCTTCAGGATCCCTGAGGCCCTTTCAGGGGTCTGCAAGGTCAAAGCCGTTTTCACACTACTGAGAAGCTTTTGGTCTTTTTCACTCCTTTCTCTTATAAACATACAGCAGAGTCTCCTGGAGGCATCAGGATGTGGTATCACAACAGACCAAAAACAGAAGCAGACACGAGGATCCAGCTGCCTTCTATTAAGACCCAAATTAAAGAGATTTGTAAAAGTGTAAAACAGGGCCGCTCTTCCTGAACGCTTTTGTTTCACAAAATATAATTATTTTCCATTAAAAAATGTTGTTTATGTTAACACNCACGAGGATCCAGCTGCCTTCTATTAAGACCCAAATTAAAGAGATTTGTAAAAGTGTAAAACAGGGCCGCTCTTCCTGAACGCTTTTGTTTCACAAAATATAATTATTTTCCATTAAAAAATGTTGTTTATGTTAACACGTAATGGGTTTTAAAATTATTTTAAAGTGGATTAATAAATATTTAAAATCTTCTTGGTCTTAACATCTAATATGGCAAATACTGATAAATAATCCACACAAACAAAAGCTCTTGGAGATCCTCTGATATTTACAACCAGGGGTCCTGAGACCACAATGTCCACAGGCTGATCTACTCCTACAGTTCAGGACTGCAATGGGAGGGGGAAGGGTGGCCACCTAAATGCTCCAGGCCTGGGACCCCTAGCTCTAGCCTCAGTAATTCCAAAACCTAACCTGCTGTGTGACAAGACTCTGGGCCTCTCTGGAAAGTCGTTTCCCCACCAAACTGAAAGAATTTGTCTTTTCCATTTTCCGTGATGGGTGTGGGAGACTGGAGGGTCCCTCAGATCCACACTGCCCCTGAGGGGTGCCAGAGTGTTCGGATAAAAGGGACCGTTGCTGACAGCAGGCCCTCCTGGCAGACCAGCTGGTGCTAGGATGGAATGGGGGCTGCAGCCCTCAGGCCCACCAGAGCTCCATCTGTCTGGGCCAGTGGGCCTCTTTCTGCGGCCAGATGCTGGCATCCAGGCTCAGGTGTCTGGGTGAGCAGCAGACAGTGTGGGCAAGTGGTCCTCCACGGTGATGGAGATGGTGGCATATACATTCAGGCCGTGGGATGAGCGGAGCCCAGGAGGTGTCCCACAGTGATCCTTCCGGCCTTGGCAGAGTGTGGGGCCCACAGCGGTGGTTTGGGCCTGGAGGTCAGCCCCGTCTTGGCTCCAGTGATGCTGCCCACTCCTGATTGACTTCCACTATCCCTGAGATTGTGCCCATTCCTCTGGGGCCCACACCAGGTCTCAAGTTCAAATCCTTCAAGAGGCACAGGCTGTGGCAGCAGATGATGTCACTTCAGAGAAGAAAGTGCCTGTTGAGCAGGGGTCGAGCCTGGGCCGCGCACACGCACTTGTCTTGTGCTTTTGCTCTCGGGGGCCACGCCCTGGTGCTACATGCTGGGGCTCAGTCTGCACCTGAGGAGTGCTGGGTACGGTCGGGGAGGGCCTGAGGTTCGGAGAAGACGAGGCTGTGGTGCTCTGGGGCCCTGGCAGGACCCAGTCTCTCCCCAGGCCCCAGGTTAGTCGGATGCAATAGTAGAAGGGCCTAGATGCAGTCCCAGGGGAGGTCCCCAGCCTCGGATCTCCACGTGACCCTGGGTGGGTGACTCCCTAACTCACCTGTAAAGCAGGCCTGATTCTCACAAACTGCCCTACTTCTCATGGTTGCAAGAGAATCAAGCGCAACCAAAGGCTGAAAAGCAGTTCGTACACGGTTGGTGATACATGAACTGTGAGGTCCCTGTAAAAGCTGAGTGCTCAGGGCTGCTCCACTCCATCAGGGCCGCCCCCGTCAGATGCACCTGACACAGTCCCACACCCTTCTCAATGGTCCAGGCCGGGGGCAGCAGCTACCGGGCCAAGGGTCAGGACCAGAGTCGGGCAGTGATGGAAAGAGTCTGGTTATTGAGCAAGTGGGGTGACTGAGGCCCCTCAGATGCCATCCCAGAAATGGATCCTGGGCCATTACCCTTAGGTCACCGCTTTCAAGTGGCAGGAAAGGTCAAACAAGAAAGGTTTCCCCGGACCTGAGAAGCAGGTCTGCAAGGACAGGGCCCAAAGGTCATCAGTAAATCGTTTATCCTCAGAGCTCAGAGATACCTGTCCTATAGCTGGGCTTGTGCTGGTCACCTGCCAGGCCCTTGCAGGCGGGAGCCAACCCCAGGCCCTTCCTGCAGAACACCCAGCCTAAGTGACCAGAGCTGGAGCCAGATGGTGACAAGACATAGCAAGGGAAGTCCTGAAGGAGTGGCCCCCAGGCAGAGAAGGGGGGCTTCACGTTCTAGTGAATGTGAGTAGAGGGGGAGGATGTGCCTAGGGGGCTCGGTACAAACTGGGGAGTGACTGGAGCTACAAAGAGCCCCATTCACAGAATCCTCATCACAGGCCGGTCAACTAAAGCTCTCACCGCCACTGCCTCACTTAATCCTCACTGTGACTCCTTTTTAAAGTTGAGAAACTGAAGCTCAAAGTTAATAACTTCAGTGAGGCCAAGAAGCTAGTGGGTGAAGCCGGGACCCGATGAGAAGAAGCTAGAGATGTGAGCTGGGAGGAGTGAGAAGGGCTGTGTGCGCCTGTTCAGGAGTGTGCACGTGACCATGGAGGCAACGAGATGCCACTGAGGTCGTCAGAGCACACGGGGCACAAACAGAAACTCTGCCAGTCCTGCAGGACGGATTCAAGGGGAGAGCTTGGAGAGAGTGTCCAGTGACCTGGGATACGGCAGGAGAAAAGAGGACCGACGGGAAAGCCATGCGGGTGACCAACCCGGAGGGTCAGGGAGCTCCTTATGTGGCGCAGAGCCGGGCTGTGTCCTGAGGTCCGGGTTAGAGGGGCCGCCACTCACAGAGAGAGGGTCAGCTGAAGCAGGGCACCGCTGTGCTGAAAGGAGTTACCACCCTTCACGGTCACGGTAACACCCAGAAGCCAGAGGGCTTTTTTAGTCTAGGACTCCAGCAGGATGTTTGGGTTAGAATGACAGAACAGGGACTCGCAGGCGTAGAGACATATGGAACCTGAAGCTACAGGAGTGGGCGAGCCGGCCGGGGGAAGAGCTCTGTCTATGGGGCAAAAGCAGAGCCACGCGCTCCCTGCCTGGAGGAATGAGCAGACCGGGCTGCCGAGCAGAGAAGGGGCACTCGGAAAAGAAGGAAGCCGGGGCAACCGGGGAGCGAGTGGGTTGAGTGGGAGGCAGGGTGGCTGCTGGGAGGCCGAGGAGGCCAGTGAGCTGCATACCACGCGCGAGCTGACTCACGGGGCCGTGAATGGGTGGCACCGGGCCCGGCACACAGCAGGCGCCACATAAATACTTAACAAACGGAACATGCGAGACGGCGTGCCTTCCCGGAACTGCTGCCACAGACAGTGCCGCGCCGGGCGGAGGCCAGGCCTGCGGGGAGGACCATCTGGCTGCTTGGGGAGCCTGCCTTGGGCTGCGGGACACGCAGAGGAGCCGAACCATGGCGGCCGCTGAGCCACGCTGGGCAGCGGCCGCGAACGCTGGAGGCCTGATTCCTGCCTTGATTACGGCTGTTTTAATTAACTGCACTACAGCTGCCTCCATCTTGTTGAGTTTTAATTAAATTAAATGAGCTAACACTTCGTCGGCTGTCTCAGGCGGCCGCGGCTGGGACCAGAATCCTGCCCCTGCTGGGTGGTTCATCCCTTCCTCTTCCCCTGGGCACCATGGGGGCGTCCACCCGGCGGGAGCTGGTGTGGAGAGCTGGCACCCCAGGGAGTGACAGGACGCCTCTGTAGCCGGCGAGGCCCTGAGAGGGGTTAGGGCTATGACCTCCTTGTGGGGTTGACACCACAGCTGATGGGTACAGTTGGTGCTGGCCATCCGGCCCGAGCCTACCATCCCACAGCTGGCAGGAGGGCTCCTGGACTGAGGCTGACCAGCCCGGCCCGCATTGGCAGCAGATGCAGAGCCGCAGCCAAGCTGATTCCAAGGCTCCCTTCCCACAAAAACGGAATCAATTATCCTGGCGGGAGCCTCGCAGGCAGATCGATCGACGGGGCGACACCTCCCGCCCGCTTTCAAGGCAGCATCCTTGCTCGCAGGGCTCCAAGCTGGCTCGACTGAGACATCCAGAGGAGACAGGTGGCCCTGGTGGCCGAAGGACGGCTGAACACCCCCCTGGCTGCGAGCCTCTGAGGTCCAGCCTTTGGAAGCCTGATGAATCAGACATCTGTGGCCTCTTTCCCTGCCGTCCGGAGATGCACGGAGAAGCACCGTCCGGGCCCCTCTCTCAGGCCGGGCTCCAGGGAAGGCGGAGGATGAATGCTCAGAGCACCTTCGCAGAGCCCAGCACAGGCTGGGAAAGACGCTCGTGCCTCCAGGCGCAGAGGCGGGCTGCAGTCTGGAGCCGGACAGTCCCGGGAAGGTGAGAGAACCGCTGGTGAGCAGCCCTCGCTGCCAAGCTGTCTTCCTGGGCAGGTCAGGTGGGCCTACAGCAGTATCTGGCCCACCCACCAGGTGCCCTCTGCTCAGCACTGGAAGGTCAACCCAGGCCACGGCCTCCTGTAGCTCCCAGGCCCAAGAGGGAAGCACTGGGGTCTGGCCCAGCGCCTTTCCTGAAGCCTGTGCGGCCCCTCAACCCTTGCCCTCTGCTCACCTGAACGCAGTTGCTTAATGCGGCCGTTGCTCGCGGCGGGGTCCACAGGGAGAAAGTCCTTGAACCAAGAGATCTCAGGGTCTGGATTCCCGCCTGCTGCACACAGCATGGTGGCCGTGCGGGCCTTCTCCACCACCTTTAGCTGAGGCCCCATGTCGATGGAGGGGAACCCATCGGGCAGCTGTTCCTCTGCAGACAGAGAGCAGACGCTTATGTTAGGGCTGGCACTGCCTGCCCGACTGATTCCCAGGGTGGGTGCGACCCTCGGCTCCTCTCTTCCATGCATCCTAAGTATGAAGCCTGCCCTGACGTGCGGAACCAGGGTCTGGAGCCCCACTGCCCAGCTGGGCCCTTCACAGGGTCAGCGAGCTGCCAGGGAGCCCACCCTGTCCCGTCAGGGAGTTTACAGGCCTGAGAGGTAGGCCTCAGACTGCAGACATGAGTACCTACCTCTCCAGGCCCTGGGAAAATGAGTTTTGAGCCTCTTCTGGCCACAGAAAAAAGTGCTTTGTGGACAGTGGGCTGTAGGGGGCTCGTGGCGCCCACAGTGGCATCACCAGCCACAGCTCCGCCCAGAGGCTCCCTGTGCCATCCAGTCCCCACCCTCTGTGTGCATGGGCAGTGTCCTTTCTGCTGCCTGCATCCAGCCTTCAGCTCCACCACGGGGCAGAGCCCCCTGTCATCGCTTGGGTTCTGGCCCTGATTCTGGGCACCCCTTGCCTTTCCAATGACCCATCTTCGGTCCCTGGTCCCCACCCTGAGCCTCCTTCCTTACTCAGTCCTGACCCTGGAGGCCATGGTCAGGCCTGGGGACCCAGGTCTGAGCATGTGGAGGTTGAAAAGATTAAAAAATGGAAAAGAAAAAAAAAGCGGTGAGGACATCAAAAGTTGATGAGGGAGACNAGCCTCCTTCCTTACTCAGTCCTGACCCTGGAGGCCATGGTCAGGCCTGGGGACCCAGGTCTGAGCATGTGGAGGTTGAAAAGATTAAAAAATGGAAAAGAAAAAAAAAGCGGTGAGGACATCAAAAGTTGATGAGGGAGACAAAAATCCTTGGCTGCTTTCTCCCAGCTTGCCAGTGGTTGGAGGCTCGCAGAGGAGTCGTGGCCACAGGAGCAACAGGCATGGATCGCAGCAGTACACCCCTACTCTCACTGCACATGGACTCCTGCAACAGCCCCGAGGGACCCAGACAGGGGCAAGGCTGCCCACTCCCCACCCCTGGGAGCACATGGGGCTGAACACAGACTTTGGGCAAGTGCAGACCAAGCAGAGCTCCCGCCTCCATCACTAACTAGCTCTGCAACCTGGGAGTGCTACTGATCCTCTTCCTTCATCCATTTTTATCTATTAACAAGGTTCAAGTGCCCTCCTCATAAAGTCGTCGTGGAAACTACATCTAATGATGCACATAAGGTGCTGGAAAGTATCGGACAAAGAATCTGAACCCAAGGACTACTGGCTGACATTATTATAATAGCAAGGGCTGGGCCACCGGGGCAGGCAAGTACTAAGACGGGCCTGGAGCCCCTTCCNGTGGAAACTACATCTAATGATGCACATAAGGTGCTGGAAAGTATCGGACAAAGAATCTGAACCCAAGGACTACTGGCTGACATTATTATAATAGCAAGGGCTGGGCCACCGGGGCAGGCAAGTACTAAGACGGGCCTGGAGCCCCTTCCTGTCCTGGTCTGGTGAGAGGCTCCCCCTGCCAGGAGCAAACCACAGAGTGAGTGTGGCGGTTCAGCAGAACCTCTCCACCAGCGTGGATGCCAGGCTGCACACCCAGTGGGGGAATGGGAATCCTGTCTTTTGTCAGTTTCTTAACAGAGGAGTGGGGCCCTGTGGTCGGGGAGGGCAGCACCACACCCATCTCCCTCCCGCAGGCCCAGCTCAAGTGTGTGGGGATGTTTGCTGAGGTCAGCTCCCATGCCAGGGAAAAGGCAAGTGGCATCCTCAGAAAGGAAGAAGGTAGAGGCTGGCAGGGCTGGTCCCCCCAGAGACCCAGGAGAAGTGACTGGTGGGCAGGCAGGAGAGAAAGCTGGAGGAGCCCCAGCAGGCAAGGGCAAGACATTTCTCTCTCTGCTGCCCCAGGGGGCACTATGCCAAGGCTCCAGCTGCCTAAGCATCCCTAAGGGACTGTGGCCCTGTCGGGAGAAGGGGCGGGGACCAGTAGGAGTCACCTCCCCAGCTTCTCTAGGTAGCTGGCAGAACACCTCCCCACCTGCAGCCCTATAAATTTCAGACGTGAACCCAGCGTCTGTTTGGCTGTAAATATGATCCCACAGCATCCTGACTTTTAGCTCTGATTTTTAAAAGGAAAATGTTAACCACGGCAAGAAAAGGGAGGATGGAAATGAAAGCAGGACTTGGGATGAGCCAAGCAGGGAAACAGCTTTCTTTGGTCCTGCTGCCACTAGCTTTTCCAGGAAGGCCCAGGCAGGGCTCCGTCCACTTCCACCCTCCCTGGACTCCCAACAGCCAGGGGCCACTCAGGGCTGCTGGAGCCATCCCAGCCCACTGGGGCACCAGTCTAGTTCTTTCCAGGCCTCAATTCTACCTGCTCAGCCCTCCTGAGCAGTGGAGGGGGAGCGGGGGCAGGGCCTGCCAGAGTTGGGGCCCAGGAGTCAGCGGGCCTCCACCTCTACCCACAAAGTGCTGATCAAGGAGAAGAGAAGAAGTACATACATCTGCAGCCCTGTGTCCTGGGAATGTATTCTGAATTCCTAACACGGGGAAAGTCTTTGGGATCGTGCCAAATTAAGGACAATTAATTTTCCTCCCTCAATTATCGTGCCCTCAATGGCTCCGTCCTTGGCTCAGATCATCCCTCAGGCATAGCCGCCAGAGCCTAAAACCGGCATGTGTGAAGAGTCCATAAAACAGCGGGACCCAAAAGCCAGTCCCTTGTGCCAACTAGGCTTCCAGACACAAGTCGGAAGGCTGCAGTTCTGCACCTTGGTGGGGGGAGCGTGTCTCACAGGAGGACTCCAGCCCTTCAGGAATGACCTGCTGTTGGCTCTTCCTTCCACACTCACTTGCTGCAGCACCCCCACCCCCAGGCACATTCAAACATAGCCAAGGACAGCAGCCGCTTACTGATGCCTGTGCCTGTCTGGCCAATCTGAGTCCTGGGCAGGCTGGTGTAAACTGACCCACCATCAGACTGTCACGTTTATCCTCTTCACATAACCCCGGTACCCTGAACAGCAGGAGCTTAGGGTCACTGTACCCTGAACCACTCACGCTATGGACCAGGGCAAATTCCTCAGGCTGGCATCACATGATCACTCCAAACCCATCAACAACGGGGAAAACAGAGGCCCAGGTAGAGGGATAAAGGTCAGGTTTATGGAGCACTTCCTAGTTCCAGGCAATGCATTAAAATGCCTTAAAAACTGATCTAATCTTTACTGAACTATGTAAAGTATATGAGCAAATGGAGGCGCAGAGAGATCCAGGAACCTACCAAGGTCACAGAGTTAAGTCGAGGTGGGGCTGGGATGAGACAAGGTGGTGTGACCCCACACTGAGCAGGGTGTGGGCGCTGGGCTCTGGACGGCCCTGCGGGAGCCAGCCACCATCCTGCTCCCATACCACGCCCTCTGCCGGCTGGGCTTCTGGCTGACCGCTCCATCGCAGACCCCTGCACACACGCCGCCGCGTTTTTATTTCCGCAAAACGAACACGACTGCTCCACACATGGCCACCGGCCGGCACGCACCGCGTTCCAATACCGGCATGTACTGGTCACGCCGAGTCCGCTCAAAACCCATCCTGAGGGCGGCGGGGCTGCGCAGCGCCGCGGGAGGAAGGGTCCCTCCCCACTCCAGACCGCCTGGTAACTATGGCAACGGCGGAGAGCCGGCGCCGCGGCAGAAAGGCGGCGCTTGCGAGTCCAAGCGGGGCGCGCATCCGCGGTCCGAGCCGCTACGGCCCCTCCCGTCCCCTCTTGGGTTGAGTCACCGCACCCCTTCTCAAGACCCTACTCCCCATCTCTAGGGAGCCCAGATTCCTTCCCGCTCAATCGACGCCTAGCTGGGGCTCCCCCCTGAGTGTTCACAGAGCGGTGAGGTCCCCACATCTGCCTCCAGCCAGGTTTTTGCAGTGTGTCCCTCTGGGGCAAAGGTCGGCCCATCCTCTAATAAAAGGGTCCCCGCAAAGAAAAGAAAAACCCGTGGGGACTTTAGTGGACCTCAGAGGTACTGGGAAGCCTCTACAGCTCTTTGTGGATTCTGCCTGCATACACAGGGCGCACACATTCCAAGGTCTGCCCACACAGATCTGTGTACCTGGGTTGGGGACACACATGTGCATATACACTGGTCTTTAGATGCTGCAGTGGGAACCCTGACTTCTTCTCTGCCATCCTCACTGGGCAGAGAAAGGGTGCGGGGGCTGAGGGGTGGATGTTGGGAGCCTAAGGCTCAGATAGGGACAAGAGCTTGGCCCAGGTCCCCACAGCAGGAATGCAGTTGAGTCAGTGCTATCTTGGTGGCTTCCTGAAGGAGGAGGGAAATGCAGGAGTAGGAAACACTTGAGCATGAGCAGCTGGGGAGGGCTTTTAGGGGGAGGGAGGGAGGGGCTGCTGAGTAAGGGCTGGGCAGGACAGGGAGACAGTGAGAAGGTGAGGCTGGCTGGAGCCAAGGCCTGATGGATGAGGCTAGGGTAGGGGGGACAGGGGATCAGCCTAGGCCAGCGGGAGAGGGAGGCTGCTGCCGCCCCTACAAAGCACACACAGGTCTCTTTGTCCAGCTCAGCTCTGGATGCCTGAGGCGGAGTCTGGGCCAGAGGGAGGGGGCTGCACCAGGGAGGCAGACAGATGGAGACGCCTCGCGGGGTCCCGGAGCGGGCGGCACCGTCTGTCAGCAGGAACTCCTCACTCGTGTTTACCCAGCTTCCTGGCGTCTCTGTGTGCATGCAGGCACGCACGCGCGCACGCACACACACACACACACACACACACTTACACCGGCTGCCTGGGGTGGCACCGTCTGTAGGCCTGACCCTCTTCCCGGTGCCTGAGTGTTGGACCTGGCCTCACCTCTTCACTGAACGCAGACACCTAGATCCGTGCACAACCAGGGCCCCACAGAGAGATACATGGAGAAAGAGACAGGTGCAAAAATAGAAGCCTCCATGTGCGTGCGGAGGGACACCTGCAGCGACAGGCACCTGTGGAAATAGACGCACGCAAGCCGAGCCAGTGGGAGTGCACGCAGAGACGCGGAAACACACATGTGCAGACATGCAGAGCAACACGGAGGCTGCCGGGGCGAGTCCCCTGGAGACGCCTGTGGGGCCAGAGCCGGGAGCCGCAGACGTGCGGACACGCACGCGGGGACCTGGTGGGCAGCGAGGCTGCTGGCTCCCCCAGCCCGCCAGCTCTCTGAGGGACCCAAGGCCGCCTCAGGCCCTGTCCCTGAGGCAGCCCCATCCTTAGCAAGGTCAGGGTCAGGACGCCCAGGGGCAAGCGGGAAGGGGCCATCAGCCCTTCGGGCTCCCACCCTCTCCAGAGCCCCACCCCTCCCCCAGGCTGCCAGGCAGTCAGGGAGGCCTGGGGAGCCTTGGGCTCCCTTCGCAGCTTTCAGTCTTCATTTTCAGCTTTTTCTAANGTCAGGGTCAGGACGCCCAGGGGCAAGCGGGAAGGGGCCATCAGCCCTTCGGGCTCCCACCCTCTCCAGAGCCCCACCCCTCCCCCAGGCTGCCAGGCAGTCAGGGAGGCCTGGGGAGCCTTGGGCTCCCTTCGCAGCTTTCAGTCTTCATTTTCAGCTTTTTCTAAGAGAAAACTCCCACCTCTTCCAGCACTCAGATTTCATCAAACTTGGCATCTTAAAAGCCTGTTTTGTTTTTGAATCTGAGCTGTTTGGGGCCTGTCACCGAGAACAGCCAAGCGGGCGAGGCCTCCCCCTCCCAATCCCCTCCTCCCCAGGACTTCCCTGGCGCCTCCCAGGGCTCTACTCAGCCTGGCTGGTGAGGCCTCCCAGCCTCACGCCACCAGGTGACCCCGGGGGCTGGCCCCAGGTCTGCACCCTCCACATTCCAGCGTCTGGGGTCTGACTCACGCTGAACCCTCCTCCCAGGGTCCCCACCTCAGTCCTACTCCAGGACCATTCTCTCAGTCCCTTTACCCCAGCTAGGTTCTGGCCCGGGCCCCCCAAAGCACTGAGAACCCCCCTCTTGCTCTTCAGGTCCCTGCAGCCCAGCTACCACCCCCATGGCTTGACGCCAGCGTGCTCACCAAGGTCAACCACGACTCCATGGAGCTAAGTCCAGAGGCCACGTCTCAGCGGTCATCTTGCCCGACCTCTCGACAGTACCCCTCCCTGTTCCTTCAGATTCTTTTCTCCTGACTTCCCTATAGGAAGACCTGGAGTCTGGGGCTCCATCCAGGCCCTCTTTCTGGCTCTCTAAGACTTGCCATTTCTCTCCCCACTATCGCCAGCTGTCCCTTAGAGTGCCAGGCAAAATCTGTACAAGACCTCCTTGATACCCCTCCCCAGGATGCCTACGCACACCTACTACAACAGATTTCTAAGTGGACTCAACAACTTACCCCTCAAACGGGTCCTCCTCTCATACCTGAACCTTAGCAAATAGCACTGCCATCTAGCTGGCCCGGAGCCAGCAACCCCGAGTCACCCGCCTCCCCAGTCCCACAGGCAAGCTTTCTAAACTTCATGGAACCCAGTCTCCCTTCCTCCTCTACCCAGTGCCTGGGTCTGGGCCACTGCCACCTCTTGCCTGGGCCGCTGCCCTGACCTCCCACTGGTCTTCCGGTACGCGCTTCTGCACCCTCAGGAAGCTTTCTGAAGCACACATTTTATCAGGCATTCCCCTGATAAAAATCGTCTCTCCCCTGGCAACCAGAGGCAGGGACACCTCATCAGGGTGGAGGATGTGCACACAGAGGGGCAGGTAAACCCTCCAAGCTGGCCAGCTATTCCCAGCGCTGCCGGCCCCGCTGCAGTCCTGAGGCTGGGACGAGGGGGCCCTGGAAGTACCTGCAACTGCAGGCGTGGGAGGGGCAGGCTGGGTGCAGGGAAGGCATCCAGTGTCTGTGGCTAACAGAAGAGGCAGGCTTACTGCCCACCCCACAGCAGGACCCATTCAGAAAGGGATCCACTTGGGCCCCAAGATAGATCAGAAGATAGATCAGAACTAGAAAAAAGTGGGGAACCCAGGTACCAAGAAACTAGATCTTCAAGATGTTCCTGGCAATGCCCACCTACCGACACCTCTCCCACTCCTACATCTGGGGCTCAGATTTCTCCAGGGAATGGCTGCAGAGCCTCGTATCTGTGTGGTCCTGAATGTGACTACGGTCACAACAGGGCTGGAGGGACGGGTCACAGATCCCACGGTCACGGGGCCAGAAGCACTTAGGTCACACCTCAGCTGCGAGGGAAGGGGCAGAAGCTGGCCTGGGTTCTAGGATCTAGGTTCTACGGGCCCTTTCTATGTCTTCTGTGGATGCAAATCAGGGAGGTGATGGGCCCAGCTTCCTCAAAACAAGCCCGTTACCTGGACACGCATGCAGTGCAGGCAACAGGAATGGGGGACAGCCATCCTCTGCCTGTGGCAGCCCTTTACCCAAATGCCCCACCCCCTCATCAGCCCTGGGCCAGGGACAGGGAGGAGGGTGGGAGCTGACTCCCTGGGGAAACGTCCACCCACCCTGAAAACACCAGCTTCTGTACTGGCCGTGCTCCAGGTGCAGCCAGCCCAGGATGGCAGGACAGGGGTGCATGCTGTTCATCGGTCACCCTCAAAGGGGCTTGGCACGGGGCTCAAGAGGGCCTCATCATCCCACAGTCCCCAGACCAGGGTCAAAACCACTGCCGAGCCTGGGGTCCAGGCCCAGCACTGACTGCCTGCCTCCTGCCAGCAGCCACTACCCCNTCGGTCACCCTCAAAGGGGCTTGGCACGGGGCTCAAGAGGGCCTCATCATCCCACAGTCCCCAGACCAGGGTCAAAACCACTGCCGAGCCTGGGGTCCAGGCCCAGCACTGACTGCCTGCCTCCTGCCAGCAGCCACTACCCCACAGGCCTGACAGCAGGCCTCCCCAGAGCCTATCCCCAACGAAGAGGGCAAGACCAGGTGTGCCATGCGGGCACCTGGATTCCTGGGCCTCTGTGGCTTGAGTGGTGTGGTCCTGGTCAGTCACCAGCAGGCAGCAAGGCCAGGTGGGAACAGGTGAGAGCGAGCCGGGGCTCAGTGCGGGGAGGAGACGAAGAGAGAGTCCCAAGGCCTGGGTAGGATCCCTCCCTGGTTCCCGTCCTCCTGGCCTGCCGAAGGATAGTTTCTCAGGCACTGGCAACAGCTCAGGCTGACCACTTTGCCCCACATCCATCTCTGTCTAGCTGCCCTGGCCGGCCACCAGCCTTGAGCAGGGAGCCTGCGGGGTCCTGGAGGCAATGAGTCCCACACCTCTGGCCTCCTGCAGCACCAGACTGACTGCACACACTCGGCCCAGGCTGCTTGCTGCACACCCCTTGCCCTGCTGTACACAACAGCCGGTAAGGGGCACACCACCTGCTGTTCAGCCTGCACCCCATACAAACACTGTCTGATGCACACACGGCATGACGCACACCACCTGCTGTATACACCACACCAGATACACACTGCCTGATGCACGTACGCACAAGCATGTGCACACGTGCACACACACATACACTCACACAGNCTGCTGTTCAGCCTGCACCCCATACAAACACTGTCTGATGCACACACGGCATGACGCACACCACCTGCTGTATACACCACACCAGATACACACTGCCTGATGCACGTACGCACAAGCATGTGCACACGTGCACACACACATACACACACACAGTCGGATGCACAGCCCCCGTTTTCTATACAATCTGTAAGGCACACACAACCATAAGAGTGTAACACCACATCACATACCTCACACACACAGCCTTCCAGACAGCACACAGGGCACACACGCCACAACACGGGTGCGTGTTTTCTGCTGTATCCATGACCACAAGCAAATGCTGCCTCTTGCACTCTGAGTGCGCCGAGCCAAGCCCTCCAAGGCAAGTCATCTCTGCTCATCTCTGCTCCTTGGCCTTTCACCTCCTCCTTCCCCCTCTCCTCCCCACCCCTCTTCCCCTTCCCCTTCTCCTAGACCCTTCCAGAACCTGCCCAAGTCACCAGGGCCCGGCCCACACCTCTGTTGTCTGGCATCCTCTGGGGCTTTCCTGACCACGGTACCTCCTGGCCGGAACCCACTGGCCCAGGCAGATCCTGAACCTCCAGACTGAGCTCCAAGACCCTCCTGGCTCGCCCACCTCCTGGAAGGAAAGGCCGGGAAGCAAGGCCTGCCTCCCCTCCCCCTCGGCTCCCCCTCCCTTGTGAGGGAAAATGTCAGATTCCCTGTCTCAGTGGCGGCAGCAGGCGGGTTGGAGGGGGAGTGATTCAGCCTCAAGAGTGCGGAGTGAGAAGAGCTTTTCCTGCCATTACCCGGCGAGGGAGAGGCTGGCGCGCTAATGGCTTCAATTACCACTCAGACAGGAACGCTGGGCAGCTCACCCCCAGCCAGCTTGTGCCGGGCACCCCCACCCTATGCCCAGCCCGGGCCAAGGAGGTGGGGAGGCAGCTGGCTGGGCATCACAGGGCAGTCGGGTCCCTGGGGGTGGCGGTCTTGCCCAGGGAGCTGGGTGCAAAGGCCGCGGAGTGGGAGTGGGGTGCTTCAGATGTGAGAGGAGCGAGGCAGGGCAGGGAGCCCAGAGTGGACACGCAGGCCTGGCACACAGCAACCTCTCAGCGGAGCCGCATCACCCAGGGAGCCCCAGGCCACTCCCCTGAAGTGCCCAGTGTGTGCCGAGCTGCAAGTAAGGAACTCAACCTTGAGTCCCGATCACCAAGCCGGCTTCCTCCTCTCCCCAGCCCTCCTCCCAGGAATGGCCCTGGCTCTCTTCTGACCCAAGCCCACAGCTGTAGTCAAACCACCCTTTCACCCCACTCCTACACACCCAGCCTCTCTGGCCAGCAGGGGAGGCCTGGCACGGCTGCTGGGAGCTGCTTTCCTCAGGCCCCGCCCTCTGGCACCTTTGCGACCTCCTACTCCACTCCTTTCTGTCAAGTCCAGAGCCAGTCAAGGTTACGCAGACCAATATGGCAAGTCAGCATTTCACCTTCCCGGTGCTGTGTTTCAGGAGCAGGAGGGGGGCTCACTCGGGCCCACAGCTCCATCCCAACCGGGGCAGGAGCAGGCTTGGTGTCTCCCCAATCTCACCAGACACCTCTCACACCCAGAAGCATGAACACACCCCAGTCCCCTGCTAGAGAAACCCTCCTCTAAGAAGGCCCCTCCAGAACTAGCATGTAGGGACTTTGTGGGGACTTTTCCTCCAACACTAATAAGGAGCCTCTCTTCCCTTTAATGCGAGGGCCTGAGAGATGCCCTCTGGGGTGGGGGCCACAGTCTGGTCCTTCGGCCACCTCCCAAATGCCAGGGCAGGGCAGATGGCTCCTGCTGGGACACTGAGCAAAGGAGGGAGGGCAGTGCCGAAATACCTGTCCTGAGGTCATGAGTGGGGAAACTGAGGTCAGGGGTGGCAGGGAGGAGCTCGAGAGCACCCAACCATCAGGGATCCTGGTGCAGGGCCTGTCCTCTGGGCTCCGCCCCTCAGGGGAGTGGACAGTGTGGGCTGCGTCACCCAGAGGCCAGGCAGCACAGACGCCAGGCACAGGGAGCTCACCCGTGTGGGCCTTGGGGTGTGCAGCTTTCAGCTCTACAGCAGCTGCCATTCATGCTGGACTCCAGCAACGTGCTTAACTGCATCCTAGTTAATCCTCCCAACTAGCTCGAGTGGCAGGCGTCACGTCCCGATTTACAGATGGAGCAAAATGAGGCTCAGAGGCATGTTACTCACCCGAGGTCACAAGGAAAGAGAATAAGCGGCCCGGAGCCCCGATCCTAACCGCTGCCCCTCTGAAGCTGGAGGGCCCTGCCCTGCCTCGCAGGAGACACACAGGCACAAAGGAGTTACCGAATGGACGTGAACGTGAACGTGTAAAGCCACAGTGTAAAAACGGCTAACACAAAAAGATGTTCAACTGTTCTTGTAATCAAAAAAAAAGCAAATTAAATTGAGATGCCATTTTTTGCCTATTAACTTGGCAAAGATTTTTTTTAATGGTAATTCCCACTGTTGGTGAGGATGTGCAGAAAAGAGGCCTTCTCATGCCCTGTTTGATGGGTGTGTAAACTAACACAGTCTTCTGAAAATATTGAAAAGGCTAAAAATTGCATGTGGCCCTTTGACTAGGCAATTCCGCTTCCGTGCAGCTAGGAAATAATCAGGAAAGTGAACACATCTGTAAGGAAGCACGCAGTCCCTTATTTATACAACCAAGATACGGGAAACAACATGTGTGTCCNCTTCTGAAAATATTGAAAAGGCTAAAAATTGCATGTGGCCCTTTGACTAGGCAATTCCGCTTCCGTGCAGCTAGGAAATAATCAGGAAAGTGAACACATCTGTAAGGAAGCACGCAGTCCCTTATTTATACAACCAAGATACGGGAAACAACATGTGTGTCCAACAATAAGGGAATGGCTGAATAACTTAGGGTGCTTGCATGTGACACCCCCTCACAGCCATTAAAAACAGTGATGCAGAAAAACACTTAATGGTGAGGAAGATGTTCATATGTTTTTTTAAAAAGCAGTCTACAAATCATTGGGCAGAATGTAATCTTGTTTTTGTTACATATATAATGCATGCACAGAAAATGGACTATAAGGAAATAACCTAATGTTAATGGTAGTGGTAAGGTAAACAGGTGATTTTTAATTTTTCTTATGTGCTATTTTATACTTACCAAAATTTCAACAGTGAACAGATATTGGTATTGCAATTTTTTTTTAAAGCAACAGTCCAAGCCATACTTTGAAAATACATGTAGACATAGTCAGACTGAAGCCTTCATCGTGGCAGGTGGGGGTGGGCGGCGATGATGTCACTCCCTGTCTGTGGCCTTCTATGTCCCCAGGAAAGTGTTTCGCAGCCTGGTTGGTCCTGTGTGATCTGCCCTCCAACCTCTCCAGGCTCATGTTGAACCACCTACTCTTCTCCACCTTACTTCGTGTCTTCCAGCCACCTTCCACCCCAAAGCCAAATGGAACCACTCAAGAGTTCTCTGAAAGCTCCACGGTCTCCTGCCTCTGGGTCTTGGTGTGAGCTGATGCTACTTCCCCACCGAGGCCCCCATCCCAACTCCCACTTGTCTTCAGGACTCAGACAACAGCTCCCTCCTCCCCTGAACCCCTGCGCACCCCCACCACCCGCAGTTCCCGGGGCCTCTCCTGCAGAACGCAAAACATACTGGAGACTGAAGTCGCAAGGGCAGGACCAGGTCAGATAACTCTCAGGACACAAGGCGTCATTAGGGCATGTTTGTGAATGAATGGAGGAGCCACCAAGTGAGAGAGGTCATTAAAGTCCACATACAGAGCCCCAGCCTCCAGCCCAGGGCCCTTGCTCATAACAGCGACTGGGAACACACTTCTCTGAAGCTCCTCTCTCACCAGGTTCCACAAGAAAATCACATCCACTACCACAAATCATGTATCCCAAGTGATACATAGCTACCACCTCACACCTCGGGTCAGGCCCCAGACCCCAGCCAAGCAACACCCCGGCTCAGCACAACACAAAGAAACCACGCATATGCCAAAAACCCAGCGATCATCGCTGTCCACTGCTGACCTTCTCGGACCCCAGGATGGCCAGTTCTCTCCTCCATACACGCTGCAGTCCACGGTGGGGCTGGGGCCGGCCGGCTGGCTCATCCCCTACGGGAGTCTCCCCACCCCCCGATGCCGCATCCCTTTCCAGCAGGTACCTTCAAGCACTGAGAGCTTGGCACTGGTGTTGATCTCCCCCAGACTGTTGGTGGCCGTGCACTCATAGATGGCTTCGTCTCGCTGCACCCGCAGCGGTTGGATCCGCAGCACAGACCCTGCCCCGTCGTCAAACTCAATGACCTGCCGGAGGAGAGACACACGGTCACAGCCTGCTTGGGACAGACACTGGGGCCTGCTCAAGCTCAGCCTTTCTCTTGCCGAGAAAAAGCCCCCAGGGAGGGAGATCAAGAGGAGGTGATATAGGACCAGACCTCCCAGGCAGACCCGGAGCCCTGCCTGCCCCTTCCCACCCGAGGCTGTACCTCAAAGCGCTGGGAGCTGACTTTCTTCCCCTTCTTCATCCACGTGATGCGCGGCTTGGGTTCCCCCGTGGCTTGGCACACGAAGGAGGCCACCCCTCCTGACAATCCAGTCTGGTCCTCGGGGACCTTGACGAAGACAGGTTTGCCTGGAGAGAGAGGAACGTCAAGTCACCACGGGATGGTTCACTGCAGACATGGCCTGTGCTACAGCGGGCAGGCGTGGGGGAGGGGAAGAAAGGTCTATAAAGGAAACAATGGTAGTGATGCCCAGCCCTCAAGCAGTGCTTCTTATGTGTCAGGCGCTCTTCAAAGAGCTGGGAGCACCTCAGGTGGGTTTCACTTTTGCTTACAGAGAACTCAAGGTACATAGAGGTGATGGGATCTGCCCAACACGACAGCCGCTTAGTGGCAGAGCCAAGGTTTGAACCCAGGCAACTGAGTCTGGACTTTAACTGCTACACTCGTCTGTCTCCCATCCCCCCAACAATTCCAAGCTCCAGCACAAAGGCATGCTGAGAGCTGCTGGGAGCGGCCCAGCCTCTCTCGCAGACACGACTGCTCTCCACCNAGGCAACTGAGTCTGGACTTTAACTGCTACACTCGTCTGTCTCCCATCCCCCCAACAATTCCAAGCTCCAGCACAAAGGCATGCTGAGAGCTGCTGGGAGCGGCCCAGCCTCTCTCGCAGACACGACTGCTCTCCACCCAGGTGATGGTACCACCACCTACCCCAAGGCTCAAGCCAGAAACCAAGACTCCTCCTCTCCCCGGCCCCACGCGCCATCAGTTCCGGAGGCCTAGACATTCCACCTCCTAATCCAGAGACACCCTATCTCTGGATGTCTACCCAGTGAATGCTTTCCTGTAAATCTACCCTCCCCACCCAGCTCCCACTGACTGGGTGATTGCCTTCTGACAGCCTGGACGTCTCCCCAAAGTTCCACCAAGAAGCAGCGGGAGGGGGAGAAGGGAATGGGCTTGGACACTGTATCGTCACGCCCACCCATGCCTCTCTGATATACAACAGGGTCAACCTGGAATCCCACCACCCAGGGTCATGAGACGCGGGAAACCCCGCCTTCATTAAGATGTAGCAACACCTCGTTAATCCCGACAGGGGATCCATTTCCTATTAATCAGGCCAATGAACAGCTCCAGGAAGGCTGATACCGTGAGAAGTGACCTTTCAGACCACCTGCTCGGTGCTGATGAGGCCAGGCCTGGCCTGGTCTCTGGCACAAAAACATGTTTGTGCAATGCTGATAATCCCACTCTGTACCCGGTACTTTATCTCATTTAGTCCTCCACTGCTTGTTGTCCCCAATTTAGAGGCACAGAGAGGTCAAGTCACTAGCTCAAGGTCACACAGCCAATGAGCAGCACAGCTGAGATTTGAGTTCAAGCCTGTTTGACTCCAAAACACCTGGCAGAAACAGTTCACCTTGGTGTAGCTGGAAGCTTTGTCACGAGCAGAGTCAGGGCAGTGGCGGGGGCCAAAGCCAGACCAAAGAAGGTGGAGGAGTAAGTTGAGGGTGAAGAAGTGGAGAGCAGAGAACAGTGGCCATTTAAAGGAGACTGGTTGTGATGGGGCAGAGAAAGAAAAGACGGCCCTTGGCCCTTGGAGGGGATGAAGCTTGGAGAGAGGTTTTGACATTCTTGTTTCTGTTTTTCCTAAGATGTGACAGTACTTTTACAAAATAATCTTATTTATTGACGGTGCTGGGTCTTCACTGCCGCACAGGCTTCTCCCCAGCTGCAGACAGCGGGGCCTACTCTCCCGTTGTGGGGCGTGGGCTTCTCACTGCGGAGGCTTCCCTTGCTGCAGAGCACGGGCTCCAGGGCGAGCGGACTTCAGCAGTCGAGGCTCGCGGGCTCGGCAGCTGCAGGTCTCAGGCTCCAGAGCACAGGCTCAACAGTTGTGGTGCCCGGGCTCAGATGCTCTGCGGCATGTGGGATCTTCTCGGATCAGAGATTGAACCTGGGTCTCCTTCATGGGCAGGCGAATTCTTTACCACTGAGCCACCAGGGAAGCCCAAAAGATGGTATTTAAATGCTGATGGGAAGGAGCCAGCAGAGAGAGAAGGTGTTGATCCGGTACAGAGAGGAGGGACAACAGATGGAGCAGTGTCTCTGAGGATGGAAGGGTCTGGGGACCAACCACTCGGCTCAGGAGAGACAGTTGCAGTGCAGAGCTGGGAGGGCTCAGCCTTGCAGGGAGCAGGGAGGGGTCCATCTTACCTGGTACCCAGGGTCCAGCGGGCTCTGGAGGTTTTGTGTAATGGTTTATGTAATTATTAAGAGAGGTCACTAACTATCTGTGAGCCTCATCTGCTAAACAGTGCTAGAGACAGGGGTCTGTGCAGACAAAATGTGATGATGTCTGTAGGCTGCTCCCATAGCCGGACACGTAGTAGACTTCGCCTGTGGGCAGCTATCACCCTCTTTAGCACCAGTAGTATTATCATCCCCATTTTAGAGATGGGGAAATGGAGGCTCCGAAGGTCAAACAACAGCCAGATCAACACTGATCTGCTGTAAAGCCAGGATTTGAGCCAGCGTTCCAAACCCTAAGCACAGCTCAGGGCTTCCCTGGAGGAGGGAGACTTGGGTACCTACCTGACTTGAGCTTGGGAGTACCCAGAGAGGGCGAGGGCAGCCCTGTTGGGGTAACACGCAAACCTGCTAGGGGCCAGAGTGGCACAGGGACGCCAGAAAGGTTCAGAGAGCCTCAGGTTGCCTCCCTCTTGCCCCGACTGCCCTCTGGAGGCTCTGGACGCTCCCGGTCTGCAGAGCTTGTCTTTGTACGCTGGTCCTTTCAGTCAGGTCTTCTCAAACAGGACCCCTCCTCCCACATTCGGGGGTGGGGAAGAGTCTGCACACCCCTCCCCACACCTCCAGACTGTGGTATCCCCTCTCCTGCTCTGCCACCACCTTAGTCCAGACACCACCTTCCCTCGACTGGACACTGCACCAACCTAACCAGCTGCGTCCCTGCCTCCAGTCTTGTCCTCTCCAGCCTAGTGTCTGTTCAGCAGCCGGAGCGAAGTGGCGGCCTCTTCCCTGATCAAAACCCTCTAGAAGCCTCCCACGGCTTCTGAAACAAGACTTAAACTCCTGTCGTGGTGGATAGAGCCCTGCCAGGTCTGACCCCAGCCCTTCACAGCCCCCAGAGCCCTGGCTTCCCATCCTCTGGATGAGCACTGCTCAGCCTGCACTGCACCTCAGGGCCTTTGCACAAGCTGTTCCTCTTAGCCCGCCTCTTTACCCACTGTCTCCTGTCCACCTTTCTGATCTCAGTTTGGACATCATTTCCTCAGAAAACCTTCCTTGCCCCTCTGCTGTCGCCCCTACCTCGACTGGCCTGGTTCTGTGTCTGGGGCTCTCTGGTGTCTCCTGTCTGCCTCACAGCCGTGCTCATGGTTTCTCATGTCCCGTGTGAGGTTACTGCTTTTGCTCACGGTTTGTTATGTACACGTATTACTTTTTCCACATTGTGGAGGAGTGTTTGATTCATGGCTGCTTCCCAACAGAGAACAATAACCCTGGGCAGGGCAGAAACCTGCCTGCCTTGATTCTCTCCCTGTCCCAGCGCCAACCCAGCTCCTGGCACAGTGACCTGACGACCACGAGGGAAGGCCTGCAGAGGAGGACGGCGGCCTCGGGCCCCTCACGCACCACACTGGGGAGCCCTCAACATCTGCCGGGGAGAACCCCCCTGCTTCCTGCCTCAACCTGCCGGCTGCAGAAACCAGAGGCTGGAACCTGCTGAACCAGACGGCTGGGTGAGCGTGCCTGGGGGTGGGGCCTCTTTGCCAAACAAAGAACCGGGAGCTGGGGAGGCAGCCAGGTACAGGTCACGAGAGAAAGGGGAAGGCCTGAGTACAGTGGAGGCTGGACGGTGCCCAAGGCCTGGGGCTGTCGAGGAGGCGGAACCTCCCGGGGAGGCTGGAG
>SJYV01053940.1:375627-406384 GCA_006410875.1 Neotragus pygmaeus | reverse complement strand
GGTGGGGTGGGGAAGGCACCGCTGAACCACGTGCAGCACGCTGCCTGGCCCATTCCAGCTCCACAGGCCGGGTCGGGGCTGCGATGACAGATATACCCCCAGTTACTTAGGACTTTACCCACCCACCTATACTTCTAGCCTTTAGGCATCCTGCTCTGCTGCTGCTAAGTCACTTCAGTCATGTTGACTCTGTGCGACCCCATAGACGGCAGCCCACCAGGCTCCCCCGTCCCTGGGATTCTCCAGGCAAGAACACTGGAGTGGGTTGCCATTTCCTTCAATGCATGAAAGTGAAAAGTGAAAGTGAAGTCGCTCAGTCGTGTCCGACTCTTCACAACCCCATGGACTGCAGCCCACCAGGCTCCTCCGTCCATGGGATTTTCCAGGCAAGAGTCCTGGAGTGGGGTGCCATTGCCTTTTCTGCATCCTGCTCTGGACTCCTATGATTTCAAGTAACTGGTCTGCCCTACACTGTCTGGGGACAAAAGGGAGATGGTCCTCATGGTGGTCCTCTCATGGGCTCCAGGGAGAAGCCCATTCCTGCGTCTTCCCCCGTCTCATCTCATTAGGCAACACCCCCCCCCCACCTTTAGCAAATGCCCACTCACCCTTTAGGGCCCCAGTTTTCCAGGAAGGCTCCTATCCCCTCCCACGACGCTTAGGTCACTACCTCTGGGAGTGCCAGCACCGCCCCCAGCACAGCGCACGCTGTAGTAACCCCATTGCAGGTTCCAGATGCAGGCCTGTGTGGATTCTTCCCACTGAGCACCTGACAAGCACACAGCAGATCAGCAGAAACCTCTTCCTGCTCAGGACCACCTCTGGCCCCACAAGCTGCCCTCTTCAGAAACACAAGCCCCGGCTGGGGGAGTCCCCGAGCCCCATGCCCAGGTCCCTGCCAGAGCTGACTCGGCATTGACTCGGGGCCTCTGGGCTAACTCTTGGCAGCTGCCTCTCCGGCCCTCTTCCCTGCACTTCCCTCAGAGGCCAGGGCCCCCATTCATTTGTCTCGTTAAGAGGCCTATAGAAACACATTTGTCCGCTCCGCGCTCCACTGCTCCGGTCGTCAATTCTCTGGGGCGCCTGCCCTACCTTTTGCAGCAGCTCTTTCCACGTTGCCTGCCTGCCCTGGCTAGAAGTCTCCCAGGCCCAACCTAAGGCTGGCCAAGGTGTGGGGGCAGGGACAAGTCCAAACATCTGTGCCTCCTGGGGTCAGGTCATCACAGCCCCAGCCCACGTCCCTCTTCCGCTCTCTGCCTGTGAGCAGAACCCAACTCACCTATTTTGGCATCTCCAGCTGGCTCCTACCTTCAAGACCATGGTCTTTGGGCTCTGGTCCTTAAGAGACCAGCATGGAGGTTCTTAGACTCTGCTCTGTTCCACTCTGCTCCTACTAGGGTTCAGGCCTGACTCCACCCTTCCAATTCAATTACTCATCTACCAAACTCCAGGCCCTGAGCTGGACAATGGTCTGACCCCCTGGGACTCGCAGACCTGACACAGAGTCACATGTGCCCAGGGGAGCAACACATGACCAAGGCTCCTGGAGGAGGTGATGGCTCCAGGTGAGTGGAAATCGTCAGGCGAAGGAGACGGGGAAGAGGGTTCCTATCAGAGGAAACAGGAGAGCACGGGAGCAACTGAGAAGTCAGCACGGCGGGTGTGGTGAAGGATGGGGCAGGTGAAGGATGAGGCTGGCAGAGGCTCAAAGATGCAGGGCCTGGACCCCAAGGCTCCAACCGAAAGGCAACAGAGAGCGAGGGATTTTCAACTGAGAGACAACATGGTCAGGTTTTCATTTTGCACCATGACTCCCACCATGGAACAGAGACTGGAGACAGGAAGCCACCAGGAAGTTGTGGCCTGCAAGAGCCCCAGAGAGCGCTGAGCCTGGCTTGGATGAGGCCGCGGAGGTAGAGGTGGATGCATTCCGAAGATATTCAGGAGTGAGAAACAGTAGAACCTGGTGATGGATTAGATGTGGGTATGAGAGTGGGAGGAGGCCCAGGTTTCTCACTTGGGTGGCTGGGTGGGTGGGAAAGCCATTCACAGGAGAGAGAACACAGAAAGATGGGCAGGTCTAGGGGGATGAGGGTGTGGGTACAGGTTCTAGCATGTTGGGTCTGAGCAGGAGGGGAGGCAGTTTCGCTCACAGGTGTATTGTCTCTGACAGCCAGCAGTGGTCCTCCCTCTGCTCTCAAGCTCCCATCTGAAGGCCCTAAGAGTGTCCAGAGCGAGGGTGGGGGAGCGAGGCCAGCAAGTCAGTGTCCAGGGGCTGACTCTGATGAGCCTTGGCCTCCTTGCCATCTCAGAGTCACACCCAGTGACTTCTGCCCCGGGCTGTCCCTGCAGGCTCCAGCTCTCTCCAGCACCCCCCACCCTGCCCTGTTCCTGCTAGCCTGGCCCTCTCATCACCAGCACCTTAAGGCTCTCATCACCCCACGCCCCGCACCCCAAGAGGAATACCCTGTCTCCCCCTTGCCCTAGGAGCCCCACCCAGCTCAGCCTGGAGGACAAAGGGCGGAGCTCTCCAGTCCCACCCCCTCCAGGGTCTGGTCCTGAATAAATAATGAGCCCTTAGGAGAAAGGGCTTGGGTGGGGCAAGGAGAGAGCTCTGCATCCAGATACGTGGGAGACGGGGCGGGGGGAACCTATGGCCTGCTGACCCCCGGGCTGACCCCCAGGTTGGCCCTGGGCCAGCTCTGGGCTCCGGACAGGATGGGAACAGCCCCGTTCCCCGGGGACCTTGGCTCCGACCTCACCCCTCCTCCTCTGTGTGCAGATTGGCTAAATCTGCCCTGTGCCCCGCCTCCCACCAGTAACCAAGCAGTGGTAACCATGGTGACAGGGCGGGCTGCGGCCAGTCTTGTAGTGCCAGGCAGGGGGAAGGGCGGCAGGAAAGGGACCAAAGTTCCGAATTGGATCTGGGCAGGGGACAATCCCACCTCCCCCAACACACAAGGAGGGGCGCTGGAGTCCAGCTTCCTGTGGCCAAGTGCAATCTTCCCCCATTCTAAGGGCTGAGGGGCTGGGGGAGGGGATGCCCCTCTGCCTTGAAGCAGGGAAGGAAAGGAAGGGCTCAGTGTCTACAAGGGCCTAGACTAGGGGAAGGGCTATGGTGGTTCCCTTCTCACCCTTTCCTGGACCTGTGCACACACCTGGTGTCCCATTCACACATCCACACACGTTCCTTGTATGCGGCCCCCTATTCCCACACCATCCCCTGATGCAACCCACACTGCCTTCTGCACAGGTCCACAGCAGTGGACACAGTACCTGCCTGAGCACACCGTCTGTGACCACACAAATCCTGGGCACGTCTCACCTCCAGCCCATAAACAGGGTCACACTCACACACGCCCCACCCTGCAGCACCGTAAGAGACAGGTGGGTATTCCACAGGGTGCTGTGGAGGCGGGTGCTCCAAGCGGGAGGCCTCTCAGGGACAGAAGGTCTGGAGGTGTATTAGCCATCCAGTCTCTCCTGGTGACTGGTCCCATCCCCCCTCCAGAGTCCTACTAGGAAGAATGCATCCTTTCCATCTGGGAGGCCCCACACCTTGAGGGGCCAGACTTACTGTCGCCATGGGCACCTGCCACCAAACCAAGCATCACAAGGGCAGGGACAAGGGGCACCATCATCCTCCCTGGGGCTGGCTCAGGGGTCATCCGGGGCTCTAGCACCGCGGCCAACCACAGCCTGGGACAATCAACCTGTGACGGAGAGAAGGGCAGAGTTAACTGGCTGGTATCCACCCATGTCCCATTGTCCACCCGCCACCTCCTGGCCCCCACTCACCACCAAGACCACCTAGTTCAACAGACACTCCCACTCTGGAGTGTGCAATGACCATCCAGACCTTCCAAATCTTGTGCAAACCCAGACTCCTCATCGATTCCCTGCAGACCCCAAGGATAACCCACCAGTCATATGTAGGGAGAGTATGAGAGGCCCTCAGGTCATCCTCTAAACCTGAGTAGGGGGCAGGGGCTTCTGAGAGCAGAGGATGTACAGGGATGTTCCACTCCAGACCTAGAGTTTCTAACATGCCTTCATAACGGGACTGGGACAGGGAAACGGGGTCCAAGAGACACAGACACACAGAGGAAGACAGAGACCAAGATAGAGCAGTTAGCAGACCCACAGAGGCCAGGAACTCCAGAGTTCTGAGGCCTCCTGTTGCCCCTCCTCTGCCCAGCAGAGCCCACATGCTGGGCACAGGCCTCAGAGCACAGCCCTGGCGGCTGCAGACAGGATCCAGGTATCAGAGGCTTGGAGCCAAAGCCGCAACCCGTCTGGGCTCGCCAGGACGCGCTCTGGATGAGTTGCAGCCGCCCTGCCTGGCCACCCTCATCCTACCCAATTCCCATGGCACCAGTCTTCTCTACAAGAAAATCACAGGGAGGCCCTACTGGCCAGGACTGGGGGTGCGGGACCCTGAGAGTCAACCCCACACCTCCTCTGCCCTACCCCAGTGGCCCAGAGCAGATCAGCTGACAGGGTGCAAGCTCCAGATGGCGACTTGCTCACAGGTGCCCTGCGGGCTGAGCCAGGAACCCGGGTAGGGAAGACCATACGGGATGGTCTGAATGCCTCCAGACCTTTGCTTACGGGGCTCTTCGGTCGAGTGAGCCCCTTCCCCCTCCACACACACCCTATCTGGCACCTATGCAGAGCACTCAGCATGGTCACACTAGACGGTACAGACACAATGCTGTCACTCCCCGGCCCTGATGGCGAGCTCCTGAGACTCTCTCCCCCAAAGCTCCCATTCAGGGGGCTTCAGGAAATCTGCTCCAGTGCTCACCAGCTCGACTCAACGCCTTGCTCTGGGACAGGGGCTGGTGTACAAAGGCCCTCGTTAATGCCCTGGGGACACAGCAGGGCACAGAGTGATGGTGGACACAACAGGGGCTCCGCGGCGGCTCCGACAGGCTTGGGTGGGAGAGGGGGCCAGACCCAGGGACCCGCAGGGTGCGAGACTCTGCAAGGAGGTGACGGGGCTGGAAACAGGAAGAGACAGGACTCAAAGACGGCTCTGCTCTGCCCTGGAACTTGGACCCCAATCTCAACCGGGACAAAGTTCAGAAGAGCAGAGGGCAGACAGTGAGCAAAGGTGCAGGGACAAAGCAGGAGGACTGTGCAGTGAGGTAGGGGCTGACCCCCAAGGGGAAAGGGGGAGCCGTCTCCTGTCCCAAGATCGTACCGGAAGTCTGAGATGGGTTGAGCAGCAAGGGCATTGAAGCAGCCTGGTGGGCATCCAGCCCCATTTACCCCGGACCTGGGGTTCTGCTCAGTGATCAGAGTTCAGGTAGCTGAGACCAGGTGAGAGGGCGTCCCCACCGCGACGCCTTGTATGGCCACGTTGGGATGGAGGTCACGCATCACGAGGGCCCTGCCTGTCCGGGCGTGGTCACCAGGGCACTGTCGTTCTGCNTTCTAGAAACTGCTAAAAGATAGCCCCTTAGTAAATAAGTGCCAATCACTCAGTCTGCTAGGCCGCTCTGCTCATGGAATTCCCCAGGCAGGAATATTGGAGTGGGTTGCCATTCCCTTCTCCAGGGGATCTTCCTGACCCAGGGATTGAACCTGGGTCTCCTGCATTAAAGGCAGATTCTTTAGGATCTGAGCCACCAGGGAAGCCTAGCTAAAATATTGGATGGTGATGAAATCGTATGACAAAAATAAGGTCATATTCAATATCCCCCAAACATATCAGTTTCATAATGTGCTATGGTGATTGTGGTTTAGTCACTAATTCATGTCCAACTCTTTGCAACCTCATGGAGTCACCAGGCTCCTCTTGGCAGGATCTTGGTTGGCAGGCAGGTTCTTTATCACTGAGCAACCTGTCTGTACCCTAAATATTGGAAAATTATTTTTTGTTTTGGTTTTGTAGAAATTTGAACTCCAAAACCTGAGAGTGGGAGGATACATTTTTAAATTATTCCTCAATATTATTTTTGATACTTGATAAATTATTATAAAAGCATAGTGTATGAGTTGAAAGTATTGACTTATAAAGACATATATGCAATATAATCTTTCAAATTGGTGAAAAGAATTAAGAAATACAAAAATTGGGAGAAGGATGGAAACAAGTTTGAAAGCAATTAATTTTTCTGTAACTTAAGGAAATCATATTTAGTATCTAAATGAATCTCAACTGTCAGCAAATAAAAATATTTTAGTTAAATATCTATGTGTATCTAACCTGTATCCATATCTGTATCTATGTATATGTATATCTAATGGGTTGGAAAAGACTCAGTCTTCCTCTGTCTTTCTTTTTTACTCTCATACTCATACTTCTGAACCAGATATATGGAGATTTTTCCCATACCAAGCTCTTCTCTAATTCTCAAGGGACACTGATCAAGTGTCCCACAGATTTAACTAAAATCTGATACTACCTGGAGATAGTCTCAGATCCCAGCTGGCAAGGACTCAGCCTCAGCAGACTGAAGCTCCTCATTTAACATTAATCTCAAGTCCAGGTGATCATTTGTACCTCAGATCGACCAGCTATAATTCAAAAGTTCCCAGGATCCCTCCTTGGGTTCAATATATTTTCGAATGGCTCACAGAACTCAGAGGCACAATTTACTTACTAGACAATTGTTAATTATAAAAAGATATAACTCAGGAAGAGCCATATCAAAGAGAGGCTTAGGGCAAAGAATGTGGGAAGGAGTGTACCGCTTTCCCCAAAACTCCAGGTGTTCATCAACCTGGATGCTCTCTGAACTTCTCCCTTTTTTTTTCTTTTTAATGACAGTCAGTCAGTAAGTTCAGCTGCTTTGTTGTGTCTGACTCTTTGCGACACGATGGACTGCAGCACGCCAGGCCTCCTTGTTCATTACAAACTCCCAGAGTTTACTCCAACTCATGTCCATTGAGTCGGTGATGCCATCCACACATCTCATTGTCTTGTCATCTCCTTCTCCTCTCCCTTTCAATCTTTCCCAGCATCAGGGTCTTTACAAATGAGTCAGCTCTTCGCATCAGGTGGCCAAAATATTGGCATTTCAGCTTCAGCATCAGTCCTTCCAATGAACATCCAGGACTGATCTCCTTTAGGATGAACTAGCTGGATTTCCTTGCAGTCCAAGAGACTCTCAAGAGTCTTCTCTAACACCACATTTCAAAAACATCAGTTCTTCGGTGCTCAGCTTTCTTTATAGTCCAACTCTCACATTCATACTTGACCACTGGAAAAACCATAGCCCTGCCTAGATGGACCTTTGTTGGCAAAGTAATACCTCTGCTTTTTAATGTGCTGTCTAGGTTGGTTATAGTTTTTTTTTCACAGAGTAAGCGTCTTTTAATTTCATGGCTGCAATCACCATCTGCAATCATTTTGGAGCCCCCCCAGAAATAAAGTCTGACACTGTTTCCACTGTTTCTCCATCTATTTCCCATGAAGTGATGGGACTGGNCCCCTATCTAGAAGTGTGGAGCCCAGGGCTTACAGACAGCAAACCTCAAAACCTGGTGTTTTCTTCCTTTGCTTTTCTCCACCAACCCTTGAAAGAATCAGAGGCAGACCCAGTCTGGGGACTGAACACAGGGGAGGGCACAGACCCTGAGTCATGCACCTGTTGGCCCACAGCCCCTGAATTACTGAGCATCAGACTGTTTTAACCAAGAAGACAGTTTTCAGACTTTTTCTCTGGTTAACCCAAGTGGACATTCTAAAACCCAGGCTCCCATTTGGAGGCAAGCGGGGATGCTTACGACAGTTTAAACGTGTTCTGTGGTTTCTGGAGTTTCCTTCCTGGTTGCATTTCTTTTCTCTCCCTCCATGTCTGACTTCCTTTTGAAACCTTGAGTCAGCTAAAAGGAGAAGCGCAGTGAGTGGAACACTGTCTAAAGTGGTCCCTGAAGAGGAGACGGGGAGATGAAAGACCAGGCATCCAGCCTAGCTCAGGCCGAGGAAGGGGTCCGACATCAAAAGCTGCCCTCGAGCTGCCGGGAGAGGGCCAGCCGGCTCCCACGGGCACGGCATCTGTCCCGGCCCAAGCCCTTCCTCCAGCACATCTGCAGCCCCTCAGAGTCACTTTCCCCAGAAGGAAATGTTCATCAGGGACAGGAATAGCACGTCTTCACTGGTGCCGAAATCACGATCAGCGAGAAGTCGGAAATCTGCAAAAGGGTAAAGGGAGCGGGAGTTAAATTATTCACACCAGCTCTTCTTTTTTAGCGCAGGCTGCGTGAATGAGCCAGGTCGTTCAGGCCAGCCCAGCCCAAGACAATGACCAAGACAGATGCCACCCTGATCGAAAGCAAGGGGTGTTTTCAGAGTTTTGAATGCAGGCTTTGAACGCTCACATCTGCAGTCAGATGAAGATGAGAATGGGTGGTTCAGGCTCAGCTGGGTCTTCGTCAGGGCTTCTTTTATATTTAGGGGAGGGAGTTGAAGGAAGAAGTTCTAGAACCAGTTTTGAAAATGAGGGGACCCCAAGTTGCAGCACTTCCATTGGGCTTCATTAACCCAGGCAGTCAGGGCTGGAGTAGAAACTGTACCTGGTGCAGCTTGCTCGGGGACCCCTTGGACGTCACCCCATCCCCATACGGGGGGCCTGGGGGAAGAATGAAGAGAACAAGACAGTATTTTAAGTCTTAGGAAACGAGTCACCGCATTATATAAAGATCATCAAGTGTGGCTATAATTATCATTTGCATCAGCAGCACCAGCTCCTTTGAGAAGGAGCCTAAATAAATGGAGTTATTCTTAGGGCCGTGACTCCCAGGGTCCCCACATCTTGGCTGGGCCACTCTCTCTGTAAAAGCAGGGGACAGGGTGGCATAAAGGGTGCCTGGATCTCCACATCCAGGGTTTTGACCATGTCCTCCCCAGGCTGGTTTCTCTCTCCTTTTTGGAGAAGTAGGGGATCCAACCCATGTGGTATGTGGGATCTTAGTTCCCTGACTGGGGATCAAACCTGTGCCCCTTGCATTGCAAGCATGGAGTCCTAACCACTGGGCTGCCAGGGAAGTCTCTCCCCAGGCTGGTTTCTCACCCACTCCTTACTCTGTCAGGGCCCCACCAGTCACCCAGCCAGGTGGTCACAGCCTCGTCTATTGGTGGCACTCTGATCTTGGTGTCACCGCCTGCGTGTGTCAAAGGAATGGGTCCTGCAGCTGAGGCCTGGGGAACCCCGGCTACCCCGTCAGAGAGGGCCTCTGTTTATCTGCTTGATTTGGATCAGTGGAGGCAGGGAGTGGGCAAGAGGACCCTCACCAGGCTCTTGGGGGATCAGGTACGAGTAGCCCCAGGAGCCGTCCAGAAGGTGCCCCACGAGAGCCCCCACAGTCACCCAGGGCCCCAGTCTCCCAGCTTGGGCCTGGGCGGAACTCGGCTCTGCGCCCCCCTAGGACAGCACACGGTCGGTCGCCTGCAAGACTCAGCCCCTTCCTCTCAGATCCTCCTGTCAGCCTCCTCCTTGCTGGCCTTGCTTAGCTTAGGGGCTGCACAGGAAGGGGCTCCCTGGTGGCCAAGGGGTGAACCGCCCCAACCTCACCACAGCCCCAGAAAAGCAGACTTGCCCGAGGTCACACAGCCATCACCTGGCTTCGTCCAAGCCCTTCCCCTGTCCCGGCCGCCTCTGTCCCCGCTTCCTGGAGGGCTCCCACACAGGGAGTGGCACTCAGCTTGTTGTGACTCGGGGTCCATGGTTGACCTTCTGGGTGCAAAGGGAAACACAGAGGTGAGGACTGGGGGCCGGTCACCTGGCTACCCGCCACCTGGCCCACCGAGAAGTAGGGGTCAGGCTGCAGAGCGCTGGGGTGCAGGGGTCAGCTGTGAGCGCACCAGAGAAGCGCTTCGGCTGAGTTGGAGATGAGTCTAACACAGTTGGGGCTTCCCAGGTGGCGCTTGAGGTAAAGAACCCACCTGCCAATGCGCGAGATGCAAGAGACGGGGGTTCAGTCCCTGGGTAGCAGGTCAGGGGGGCTCATGGCAACAGTTGCTATGGGCCTCTGTCAGTTCTGGAGATGACCTTGGTGTGGCACCTGCTACCCAGGGATTGGACCCCCATCTCTTGTATCTCATGCATTGGTCTAGGGCTCCACACAAACCTTATTTCACAAGCAAGCGCCCAGCAAGGATGGCCCAGTGAGGGCTGGCCATGGAGCAGAGCTGATGTGGAGAGGAAAAACTCCCCTCCCAGCTTGGCCCTCTCTCTGCTCCCAGCCTCTCAGGCCAGCTCGGGTATCAGCATCAGACAGGAACCAGAGCACACCCCGGCGTCCTACAGAGCAGCCCCCGGCCGGGTGGAATCACTGTGGCTGGGCTGGGGCCAGGAGGGTAGAGGTCACCTTCATCCTTCCAACAGTGACATTTTGTTACGGGAATGGCTCCAGGCTCCAAAATCCACATCCTTACTTTTCTGCGTGAACAAGTAGGCAGCTGCGCCCCTGAGCCCTGATTGCCTCCAGCCAGCAGTTAATTGCCAGCAAATAACATGGCCTGAGGTCACTGCTGCTCAAACAGCTGGCTCTGTCTTTTCCGGTCCAGCCTCTTCGGCAGCTCCAAGCTGCCTGACCCTCCCACGGCCGTGATCAGATCACACTGCCAAGCTAGGGGCTGCAGGCCGCCTCTTCTTCCCGAGACTTAAGCTCAGCTGCACCTGACTCTGCTCTCTCCCCACTGGAGAGAGTCAAGACTCTCTCTGAGTCAAGCCGGCCATTGTCTCTGCCTCACCCTCACCTGCCTGGACACCGAGCTAGCTGTGACTTGGTTTCCATCCCTGACTGTGCTGATTGTGGACAAGACAGAGGAGAAAACCTTTGTCCAAACCCCCTTCTTTGTGGCAGAATCAGTCCCATGGAGAAATTCCCAAAGTCCAGTGGTATAAAGTTCTTAAAACTGACCTCAAGGACAGCACCAGCTGGGCTAAGTTGCCCGATCTCGTGGGCCCCAGTGAATCCACCCCAGAAACTATCTGGGGCTCGGCTTGCCCCAGATACAGGCAGGGTAAGTCCATCTGAAGACCCACTTGCTAATTAATTACCTTAATGTCACAAGGAGGAATATTTTTGCATGGTTCCTGTGGAGTCTCTCATTAAAGAAGGTATCGGATTGGTTCAGAAAGGGTTGTGGTGTTTCAGCTTCGTTGGGATCCGTAGCTTTAGAAACTATCCACCTTTTCTTCCAGTGCAAACTACTCCATTAGAGAATTAAAGGAAAAAAAATGTTGGTAGATGGTACAGGGTGGAGGTGACTATTTGGGTCCTGTTCTGTCTTAGCAGGCTGGTCCCTTCTGTGACTGGGCTCCAGTCTGGCGTGTTTGGAAGGGGCCTGTCCCGTGGAGGGCTCTGGGGCAGAGGTTCCGAGAGCTGTCCTTGGAAATCTCGTTACCGGTTTCTATCAGACCAAGATTTGGGGGGTCAGTTCTGGAAG
The DNA here is from genome assembly GCA_006410875.1 of Neotragus pygmaeus. Taxonomy (NCBI): domain Eukaryota; kingdom Metazoa; phylum Chordata; class Mammalia; order Artiodactyla; family Bovidae; genus Neotragus; species Neotragus pygmaeus. Next base: position 394,980 of record SJYV01053940.1, on the reverse strand, counting down.
GACGGCGGGCAGGGCTGAGTACAGGATTGAGAGGCGGTCACAAAACTCAGCAAGGGGCAGGGGTCTGGGAGGAGTGGCTGTGGGTGTGTTCCTTTCACCTCTGACCTGACGAGATGCAGGTCAGAGCCAGAGAGCAGGGGGACAGGACGAGATGCAGCTCAGAGCTGGAGGGCAAACATCCCTGGGGGTCGGACAGGCCTGAGTCCCAGGAGTCAGACCGAGTCAGGAGGAAGGGTGTGGCCACGAGGTCAGGGTCAGGACCTTCTGGCTCAGGCAGGGCTTTGCGGAGGCCTTGCCCGAGCCCAGACTAGACGGCGCTCAGCTGCACGCACAGATGTGGTCAGGGCAGCAAACCCAGGCAGGACCAGCAGAGACCGAGGCACGCCCGGTGTGCACACAAGGGGTGTAGCTCAGCTGGGCAGTCACTGGACTCGGAGGGTCAGGCTGGGCTGAGTAGAGTGAACAGGACAGATGTAGGCATCAGAGCTGTGGCTGTGACTCCAGCACAGGCGTGAAGGCTCAGGCCCCCTTAGGGAGGAGGTGGCCTGCCTGGAGGGGCTGTGCCTGGCCTGCCTGGAGGGCGCTGTAGGCTGGGGGCTGAGTGGTGGTTGGAGAGAGACCATCCTGTGCCCAGTTTCCCCTCTGCCTCTTATCACCACCCTCTCCTGATGCCCAGTGTCCCCCTAACCCTGGCCCCCCACCATGAGCTCAGCCAGCCCATCCGCCCGCTCCCCCCCCAATGCTGTCAGCCATCGAGGGGACCCAGTGGGGTCAGCACCAAGCTCTGCAGCCGGGATCCCTGGGTTCAATTCCGGATTCATGCTAGCGGCGTGACCTCTGCCAAACTGTAGCCCCTCCGTGCGCACGTGTGACGCTGGGGCCACAGAGCCGTTTGACGAACAGGGCGGGCAGGGAGCACCTGCTGTGTGTGCTTGGGGAGCATCTGGGTGGATCTGGCACCGACTCTACCCAGGGAGGGCTAATTTGGGGTTGAGGGGGGTGTTGTGGTATAGGGGATCCTGCCCATCACTCGCATACAGAAAACCTGCCTTTCCCCTGCTCCTGAGAAGGCAGCACCCGTGAAGTTATCACCCACTAAGCCGCGGGCCGGAGAAGGCAATGGCACCCCACTCCAGTACTCTTGCCTGGAAAATCCCATGGACGGAGAAGCCTGGNTCTGAGAGCAGAGGATGTACAGGGATGTTCCACTCCAGACCTAGAGTTTCCAACATGCCTTCATAACGGGACTGGGACAGGGAAACGGGGTCCAAGAGACACAGACACACAGAGGAAGACAGAGACCAAGATAGAGCAGTTAGCAGACCCACAGAGGCCAGGAACTCCAGAGTTCTGAGGCCTCCTGTTGCCCCTCCTCTGCCCAGCAGAGCCCACATGCTGGGCACAGGCCTCAGAGCACAGCCCTGGCGGCTGCAGACAGGATCCAGGTATCAGAGGCTTGGAGCCAAAGCCGCAACCCGTCTGGGCTCGCCAGGACGCGCTCTGGATGAGTTGCAGCCGCCCTGCCTGGCCACCCTCATCCTACCCAATTCCCATGGCACCAGTCTTCTCTACAAGAAAATCACAGGGAGGCCCTACTGGCCAGGACTGGGGGTGCGGGACCCTGAGAGTCAACCCCACACCTCCTCTGCCCTACCCCAGTGGCCCAGAGCAGATCAGCTGACAGGGTGCAAGCTCCAGATGGCGACTTGCTCACAGGTGCCCTGCGGGCTGAGCCAGGAACCCGGGTAGGGAAGACCATACGGGATGGTCTGAATGCCTCCAGACCTTTGCTTACGGGGCTCTTCGGTCGAGTGAGCCCCTTCCCCCTCCACACACACCCTATCTGGCACCTATGCAGAGCACTCAGCATGGTCACACTAGACGGTACAGACACAATGCTGTCACTCCCCGGCCCTGATGGCGAGCTCCTGAGACTCTCTCCCCCAAAGCTCCCATTCAGGGGGCTTCAGGAAATCTGCTCCAGTGCTCACCAGCTCGACTCAACGCCTTGCTCTGGGACAGGGGCTGGTGTACAAAGGCCCTCGTTAATGCCCTGGGGACACAGCAGGGCACAGAGTGATGGTGGACACAACAGGGGCTCCGCGGCGGCTCCGACAGGCTCGGGTGGGAGAGGGGGCCAGACCCAGGGACCCGCAGGGTGCGAGACTCTGCAAGGAGGTGACGGGGCTGGAAACAGGAAGAGACAGGACTCAAAGACGGCTCTGCTCTGCCCTGGAACTTGGACCCCAATCTCAACCGGGACAAAGTTCAGAAGAGCAGAGGGCAGACAGTGAGCAAAGGTGCAGGGACAAAGCAGGAGGACTGTGCAGTGAGGTAGGGGCTGACCCCCAAGGGGAAAGGGGGAGCCGTCTCCTGTCCCAAGATCGTACCGGAAGTCTGAGATGGGTTGAGCAGCAAGGGCATTGAAGCAGCCTGGTGGGCATCCAGCCCCATTTACCCCGGACCTGGGGTTCTGCTCAGTGATCAGAGTTCAGGTAGCTGAGACCAGGTGAGAGGGCGTCCCCACCGCGACGCCTTGTATGGCCACGTTGGGATGGAGGTCACGCATCACGAGGGCCCTGCCTGTCCGGGCGTGGTCACCAGGGCACTGTCGTTCTGCACGGTGACCAGTGATAGAGCTCAACCTCCCAGCAGACACCAGGTGGTGAACGGCCGGGCCGGACTGCCATGGGGTGTGGGCCCTTGATAAAAACCATCCTGCATCCTTGGCGCCCGTATCAGTGGCAAGTTGCACCAGAGGACAGAGGCAGAGGGCACTAGTACAGACATCACGGGGTGCAACAATACGATATTCACAGAGGTTTCACTCCCAGGTATTGTACAGGCAGTCCAGGTGTGAACCTGCCCCCTCCCCCGACCCGTGCAGACACACACATCTCTCTGGCATGGATGCAGAGGTGACACTGTGGAGGTTCAGCACAGCGCAGCCGTCAGGGAGTGTAACTCCCCGGTATAACGGCCACTGAGCCGTAGTCCCCTGTAGCTGCCCTGGCCTAGTAATCGCAGCAGTGCATCTCCCAGGCAGAGACATCATGGAGGTGTAGCTGTCCCGGCCAGACGCCATGTGAGTGTGGACAGACAGCATGGGTGCGCAGCTGCCCAACGGACATTACCAAGGTACATTATCACAGAGAAATAACACCAGTTATCAGTATCAGGGGGTGTCAGTCCCCAGCACAGCCATAGCATCACTTGGTCACGTCTGATCCTTCCCTGACCCCATGGACTGTAGCCTACCAGGTTCTTCTGTCCGAGGGATTTCCCGGGCTAGAATACTGGAGTGGGTTGCCATTTCCTTCTCCAGGGGATCTTCCTGATGCAGGGACTGAACCTGAGTCTCCAGCCTTGCAGGTGGATTCTTTACTGCTGCGTCACCAGGGAAGCCCAGTACAGCCATTGTGAGGCTGTTACTCCAGAGCAGATATCGTGTGGCATCCTCCTGGATGAGATTCTGGCCATGAGTGTCAGAGAAACTGGGCCTCTGGTAAGCCCACTGCCACTGTAACAAAGACAACTGGCCCTGATGGGGGGACTCCTGGCTTGCCCTGGGTATCTGGGTCTGGAGTGCCAAGGACACTGCTCAGATGCAGAAAGAGGACAGACAGAGGTGAAGACGTTGAAAAGATGACATTCCTTCTTAGACAGCTTCTCCCAGCAGTTCCATGGACATGGGGATACCCAGAGTGACGGGGAAACACAGGGACACAAAATACAGACGCATTCTCAGGGAATCACTCTGGCCAGCACGTAGCTGTCCCGGCTAGGGCTTCTCCCTCACCAGCTCCCGGTATGAGCAAGCTGCCTCCGCCCCGACTCTGGGCACAGAGCCCACCCCAGTGTCAGGCGGTGCAGGCCATTCCCAGCTCCAGGGCCCCACGTTGAAGTCCCATCAGAGTCCCAGGCCCCGGGTCTAGACACTGGCCCTGGCCCTCAGCCCCAGGGTGCTCAGGGTCACCTGGGAGGAGACGGCAGGAGGGGAGTAGGGAGGAGGACTGACGCCCGCCTGGCTGGGGTGGCCGAGAACCTTCTGAATTCAGTACAATGGCGTTAAGAGCAGTGTCCACTTCTGCCCATGGCTGGGTGAGTCTGGACTGTCAACAGCCGAGATGAAAACACAGCCTGAGTACCTGCACACTCGGCTCATCTCTGGATTGCACTGCAGACCATCGGTTCTACCAACTGACACACTTGGGCAGGAAAACAATTCCGTACTGAATGCTATTGTACAGTATCACTGGATGCCATTTTTCTACACTCAGAATGGTTTTCATATATCCGTTTTCTTTACTACATCAGTGTAAAGCTGCCAACTGCCCTTTCTTGGGAAGAATTGTCCTTTATTCTGAAATTTTGTCCTTGGTGTTAAAATGTCTTTTCTTATAGGAAGTGATGGGGGATAGCAGATACCAGTTATTTTTTAATAATGTCCTTACTTTGGCAAAATAAAAATGGCTAACCCCATGTCTGGCCTCCGAGTCCTTCTGGAAATTGTACTGGTTTGTGAAATTGAAGAGCCTGGGGATCTCTGCTGTGAGGAAAAGAAAGGAGCAGGAACCCACACCAAGTCACAGGACTCGAACACAAACATCTCGGACAGGCCTGTAAACAGAGGCCAGGCCACCTCCATGCAGCCATCCACCCGTGCCGGCCTCAGTGGGGGCTGCCCCAGGGAGACCATGTGACGCCAGCCATGGTGGCAGAGGGTGGGGGGGGTTCCCTGGCTGGAGAACAGCTGGGATCATTCCGAGGCCTCCTCATGAATATGCAAACACAGACTGATTTGTTTCCCTTGGGCACGTGTTATTATTCACAAATATTAATTAGTCTCCAAATACCACCTGTTCCTACAGCTTCCTCCCGACTTCCTCCTTAGGCCAGGACCCTGGCTCCTAGGGGGGGGCCCCAGAATGGACGTTAGTAGAAAGAGGGGTATGCAGGGCCCCAGGGAGCGGCCGGCCAAGGGGAGAGGCCAGCGCCTGGGCAGGAGGAATGTGAGGGCAGGCAGCGCCGCGAGCTGTTCATCTCCTCACTGGCAAGCAGCTAACCGAGCCCCTTTGTCACGTCCCGGACACTTCACCGCGTGGCACTGCAGCAGCGGCCGCGGAGGCGGAAACAGGCCTTGTTACACTTGGGAAGTGAAAACCAACGTGTTTCCAACTCTCACCAAACCAACCACCAGATTAAGATGGGAATCAATCAGCCTCAGCCGTGCCGTGACCTCGGCCCCGAGAAAGGAGGCGGCCGGCAGCAGGCCGCCTTTGCTCCTCCAGCTCGCTAGTCAGGGTCTAGGAGCTCAGCCAGAATCAGGGCCCTGCCCCCAGGAAGCTGGGACCCTGACCCCCTGGCTGCTGCTACTAAGTCACTTCAGTCTTCTCAGACTCTCTGCGACCCCATCGACGGCAGCCCACCAGGCTCCCCCGTCCCTGGGATTCTCCAGGCAAGAACACTGGAATGGGTTGCCATTTCCTCCTCCAATGCATGAAAATGAAAAGGGAAAATGAAGTCGCTCAGTCGTGTCCGACTCTTCGTGACCCCATGGACTGCAGCCTACCAGGCTCCTCTGTCCATGGGATTTTCCAGGCAAGAGTATTGGAGTGGGGTGCCATTGCTTTCTCTGGGCAGCCTCAGCAATTCAGACTCCTCTGTGAGCGGACGGGGAGCCTAGGAAGACTGTCCCAGAGTCACTGGGGGAGGCACGAGCTCCAGCAGAGGCTTAGCTCTGGGGGCAGGAGACCAAGGGGCCAGCAGAGGCACCTTCCTACAGCTATACCTCCTAGGTCACCAGCCCTCTGGCCTCCTTCCCTGGGGAGTGGAGCCTCCCCTGGGTTAATGTTTACCAACGTGGTGCCTCCAGGCCTCTGCACTCAGTGTTCTCTCTACTGGAAGAAAGGCCTTCTCCTGGCCCAGCCACCTACTCACCCACCAGAACTCAGTTCCAGTGGCCGAACAGTGCGGATCTTCCCTGAGTGGCCCTCCTCAGTTTTCCAGATTTGTACAGCACAGAGAAGGCAGCAAAAAGTGGCACAGACCTGTGCTTCCCAATCCGGGGCCATCTTGCCCCACGATGGGACATCAGGCAACGTCTAGAGACAGTTCTGATTGATGGCGGAGGGGGTAAGTGCTACTGGCACAGTAGGAAGAAACGAGGGATGCTGCTGGACACCCTACAATTAACGGGTCAGCCCTCCAAAATTAAGGATTATCTGGTCCAAAATGTCAACAGTCCTAAGGCTGAGAAACCCCAGTGTGGACAGCAAGATGGTTCCCTGAGGTCCCCTAGGTCCTGCCCTGGCCCCTGCCCCTGAACCCAGTCCCTATGACCCAGCCCCAAGGCCCCAGGTATGCTTGACTCTTAACATTAGCTGAACCTAGGCCTCTGGATCTCAAGGCATCTTGCCCACCCCCTCCCAGTCAGTCTTGCCTCCAGAAGTCCAGCCACATAGCACACCTTAGTCCTAGCCCTTCACATATGCCATCAGCAACTGCACTCGCCAGAGGACAGAGGGGCTCCATGTTNGGGGCCCCAGAATGGACGTTAGTAGAAAGAGGGGTATGCAGGGCCCCAGGGAGCGGCCGGCCAAGGGGAGAGGCCAGCGCCTGGGCAGGAGGAATGTGAGGGCAGGCAGCGCCGCGAGCTGTTCATCTCCTCACTGGCAAGCAGCTAACCGAGCCCCTTTGTCACGTCCCGGACACTTCACCGCGTGGCACTGCAGCAGCGGCCGCGGAGGCGGAAACAGGCCTTGTTACACTTGGGAAGTGAAAACCAACGTGTTTCCAACTCTCACCAAACCAACCACCAGATTAAGATGGGAATCAATCAGCCTCAGCCGTGCCGTGACCTCGGCCCCGAGAAAGGAGGCGGCCGGCAGCAGGCCGCCTTTGCTCCTCCAGCTCGCTAGTCAGGGTCTAGGAGCTCAGCCAGAATCAGGGCCCTGCCCCCAGGAAGCTGGGACCCTGACCCCCTGGCTGCTGCTACTAAGTCACTTCAGTCTTCTCAGACTCTCTGCGACCCCATCGACGGCAGCCCACCAGGCTCCCCCGTCCCTGGGATTCTCCAGGCAAGAACACTGGAATGGGTTGCCATTTCCTCCTCCAATGCATGAAAATGAAAAGGGAAAATGAAGTCGCTCAGTCGTGTCCGACTCTTCGTGACCCCATGGACTGCAGCCTACCAGGCTCCTCTGTCCATGGGATTTTCCAGGCAAGAGTATTGGAGTGGGGTGCCATTGCTTTCTCTGGGCAGCCTCAGCAATTCAGACTCCTCTGTGAGCGGACGGGGAGCCTAGGAAGACTGTCCCAGAGTCACTGGGGGAGGCACGAGCTCCAGCAGAGGCTTAGCTCTGGGGGCAGGAGACCAAGGGGCCAGCAGAGGCACCTTCCTACAGCTATACCTCCTAGGTCACCAGCCCTCTGGCCTCCTTCCCTGGGGAGTGGAGCCTCCCCTGGGTTAATGTTTACCAACGTGGTGCCTCCAGGCCTCTGCACTCAGTGTTCTCTCTACTGGAAGAAAGGCCTTCTCCTGGCCCAGCCACCTACTCACCCACCAGAACTCAGTTCCAGTGGCCGAACAGTGCGGATCTTCCCTGAGTGGCCCTCCTCAGTTTTCCAGATTTGTACAGCACAGAGAAGGCAGCAAAAAGTGGCACAGACCTGTGCTTCCCAATCCGGGGCCATCTTGCCCCACGATGGGACATCAGGCAACGTCTAGAGACAGTTCTGATTGATGGCGGAGGGGGTAAGTGCTACTGGCACAGTAGGAAGAAACGAGGGATGCTGCTGGACACCCTACAATTAACGGGTCAGCCCTCCAAAATTAAGGATTATCTGGTCCAAAATGTCAACAGTCCTAAGGCTGAGAAACCCCAGTGTGGACAGCAAGATGGTTCCCTGAGGTCCCCTAGGTCCTGCCCTGGCCCCTGCCCCTGAACCCAGTCCCTATGACCCAGCCCCAAGGCCCCAGGTATGCTTGACTCTTAACATTAGCTGAACCTAGGCCTCTGGATCTCAAGGCATCTTGCCCACCCCCTCCCAGTCAGTCTTGCCTCCAGAAGTCCAGCCACATAGCACACCTTAGTCCTAGCCCTTCACATATGCCATCAGCAACTGCACTCGCCAGAGGACAGAGGGGCTCCATGTTCAGGCCCCTTTTCTGGTGAGACTGGGCTCCCAGGAAGATCAGACCCATAAAAGGTGGATGGACAGGTGATGGGCATCCCCATACCCACCCTCCCAATCTGACCTTGCCTACCAGTGACACGGCCTTGCCCCTGCATCTTCTACAGACGCCCAAAGCCCACCTCACCACACACAGGGCCTGGCCCCCTGCAGATGCCCGATACGTGCTCATTTCCTCCCCTCCCTAGGCCAAACCCATCTCTTCCACAGACCTCTTGACTGGTTATCATGCAGAACTGTCCAGGGGGGCCTACTGGGCCCTGAGCCAGAAGGCAGGGTGATGAACAGGACAGTCATGGGCTCTGCCTTCAGGGCACTTGCAGAGGACTCAGACTCAACCGGACCCGTCCTCCCCAACCCCTCCTCCAGGTCCCCACCTCAGCGACGAGCACCGCCGTGACCAGTCACCCAAGCCAGCCAGGCCTCCTCGAATTCGCCCTTTTCCTCATCCCACCTATGCAGCTGGTCAATACGTTTGAATGCGTCTTGCCTCCATCCCAACCACCACCACGTTAGGAAGATCTCGTCAGCACCCATGTCTTCAGTGGGCTTCCTGCCTCTGGTCACTCCCTTCCAGCCCCTCCTGCACACAAACCAACGCCCCCTTCAGTTTACAGACATGCATGTCCGATCAAGGCCGTCAGCTTTGTCTGCTGCTTTTAGCCCACAGCAGCCATGCAGATAATGTTTCATGAATGAACAAATGAATGGGGAAATGGGTGGATGAAGGTGCAGATGCAGGTTCTCTGATTAAGAACATTCAGTGCCTTCATATCACACTCAGGAGAGTCTTTAGTCTGACATCCAAGGCCCAACACACTTCAACTGCAACCAAACCCTCCAACTTCATTCCCTGCAACTCTGCTCTGGGCTTCTAGCAGATACAGAGAAGTCGATTTCAAAGAGACATGGAAGGATGGGCCCCAGATCTTGTGAGGATCCTGCTCTTTCTTCCACAACCTACAGTCAACAGGAACAGTCTTTTCTATAAAAACATGGTAAATGGGAAGCACAGAGATCCTGGTGGAAGTCCTGCAATGTTACCCTGAAGCCTATTTCACACCTACAGCAGCTGACAAGCTGTATATCATTCCCCAGCCACCTCCACCACCCACTCCAGCCAGAGACTTGAGAGCCATCCACGACACCTCCCCCCGGCCCCCGCCTCCTGCCCCACATTCAACCCTTCACCATGTCCTGTCTACTCGGCCTCCCTAAATAGCAATCGAATCCCTCCTCTCCACCGCCACTGCTGCCTTCCTTGTCCGGGCCTCCATTACCTTTCTGCCACACGCACCCTGCATCACCATGTTCCCTAGCGACAATCCTTTCACGGCTCTCCACCAGTCTGAGTCTAAATCTGAATTGCCCAGCCTGGCCCTCCGCGCCCCTACCTGGCTGGACACTCACCAAGTTTCCGCTCGCTCACGCCAGTCACTCTTGGACAAGCAGCACTGAGGGCAGGGCAGCGGGGCCCCCGCTCCTTCCTGGAAAGAGGGGAAAGGACGAGGAAACATTGAGAACAGCACCACAGCAGGGCATGTGTTGACACAGAAAGACATTCAAGATGTGCTGCTTACGCAGGGGCGGAAAGAGCAGGTTACAGGACTGTTCAAGCAGCACGATCTCCATTTAGTGAAAATGCCCATCTCTTCGCTTCATTCGCTCACTCCTTCCAAGCTCCTGAGCACCTACTATGCGCCAGCCTTTCTGCCAGGCACCCTGTATAGAGCCGTGAACAACACAGACCAAGCCCCTGACCTCAGGAGAAAAACTTGTGTCCAAACTCCTTAGCGTGACCTTCCAGCACAGCAGTTCTGCCCGCCTACCTCTGCAGCCCCACCTGGCCGTGCTCCCTTGCCAGCCAGCCGGCCTGACTATTTCCTCTCCTGATCCTCCACGTGCCATATTCTTACGATCTCTCAGCCTTGCCTGTGCCCTGCTCCACTGCCAGGACTGCACTCCCCACCTGTTCTAGCCAGTGATCCTTTGGCTCTCACAGCCAAGGGCACTTTCTCAGGGAGGCCTTCCAGGATGTCCCAGGCTACACACTTGGACCTTGCCTCAGAGCAGTGACCACAGATGTGATGATTTATTTATTTACACAATTGCTGAGTGGCTGCTGAGTCACAACCATAATAAGCTTGGTGCGTGCTGGCTCAGCTCCAGGTCCCCAGCTCCCAGCAGAAGGCCAGCGCATAGTAGGTGCTCTGTCAATATACGCTGACTGAGCAGATGGACGCATGAATGAGCTTACGGAAAACAGCCCAACCTGGGGAGACCCACGCCAGCATCCATGGAGCCTTCAAAGAAGCTTCAGAAGCAATGTTTATTTTTGACTCTGTGCTGCTCTATAATTTCTAAAATGAAGGTGTGCCCCTGGAAGCCTCTTCCATGGGCACACACACAGTGTCAGGGCCTGGCCCCGTCCTTCTGGAACCATTATTGAGCCCCTACCTGGCGTGGGTCCCCTCCTGGGTAGGGGAAGGGTCTGACCTGCCCACAGCTCTCACAGCCCCCTCCCCACTGCTCAGCAGCCATCTCCCCGCTGCCCGAGCCCCTCGGGTCGCACTTTGCATGGGTTTCTCCTCGGTCTCAAGCCGCCACGCATACAGGGATCCTGCCCCACACGGCAGTTCCACCCTGGCTCCTCCCCAGACGGCCCCATAGGACTGGGTCAGGGAGCCCCCAAGGCCAACCCCCCACACCTGGCACCTGGGAATCAGCCTCACTTGAGACTGACCACCTCTGCAACACAGGGGATGTCCTCAGGCCAGAGGCTCATCCTGACTGTCCAGGACAGGCCTGGCCAGCCCAGGACCATTCATGCTGACCCTGAAGCTCACATCCTCTCCTACCTCCTTTGCCCCCTCCCTCAAGAGCCCAAAGCCCTGGGCCTCGGGATGGTCACACTCTTCCTGCCCCCAGCCCACCAGCTTCTCCACGAAGCTCCCCGTGGCCCCTGCTCCCAGCACACAGGCTGCCAGGTGGGTCTGGCCAGACAAACCAGCTTCCATGTCCCAAACTCAAAGGCCCGTTTGTCTGGGGATGCCCACTGGGGCCAGGCGTGAAGCTGTTAGCTCCATCGTTGCTCAGAGACCCTGGGGCAGAGTCCGAAGCAGAGAATGGGGAGGGTGCCCCAAGCCAGCTGCACTATGACCATGCCCAAGGCCACACCAGGAGCCCTGGGCCTAGTGCTTGGACCTAAGCTGAGCAGGAGCCACACCTGGATAGAGGGGGATATGCCCCTAATGGCCTGGAGGTGGGTCAGAGGACAGACAAAGCAAGCAGAGAAGCTTGCACGTGCAAAGACCCTGAAGCACAAACAGGATTCCAGAAGAGCTAGAACAGCACCTGGAACCACCAGTGCCCAAGACAACCTAAGAGAGTGATCCGAATCACCCGTCAGAGTCACCTGCAGAGCTCCCAGAACCACGCCAGACACAGCATCAACCAGGGCTGCCGGGCACACCCAGGAGACCAACGGGAGAGCTACTCAGAAAGGGCCTGGCTGGTACCGGACCCAAGTTAGGAATCACCAGCTGGCACCCACAAAGGCCTCAGGAGTGAGATTGGCATTTGTGACCAGGATCAGGTGAGCAGGCCTTGGCACCAAGCCAGGGCTGGCCCCTGGCAGGGCTCTCTGTCATTTGCCAAGTCTGGAAGCCGGCCTGGCAGCAGGACCAGAAGCAAGCTGAAGTCTGGAGGAGCTCAGACACTTCCCTCAAGCGGCTCCCAGGCAGCCCCCGTGGCTGCACCAGAACCATCCCCGGAAGCAGCTGCAACACTGCCAAGGAACCAAAACCACTGTTCACAGATCTGAACACTGGGGACAGAGTCTGGGTGCATCTGGACCTCAGAGGCAGACACCTGGCCTGAGGCCCAGGGCCAGGGCAGGTGGGGAGACAGGGGACCCAACACGCTGGGGCTTCCCCTTCTCAGAATCCCCTTCCCCCCGTTCCCAACGTTTCTTCCCCAGGGCTTCATCCTCGAGTCTTCTCACACTAGCCCACCTGAACGTCAGATGCTCCTGAGCAACACGCATGATCCCAGGGATGGCATGAGGGCTGAGGGCTAGGCACTCTCCAGCCTGCGAACCAAAGCTCAGAATTGCAGCTACTTTAGGTGAGCAGATGCCCAAAGAGTTTTAAAGGCCCTTCCCACTGTGATTCTGATGGGGTGGGTTTGCACCGCCCCCTTTGATAATTACAATAAGAACTGCTAACACTGAGACAGCAATACTGACTAGACGCCAGGCCCTAATCTAAGCACTTTCTGCGTATTAACCTCAATCTTCTAACCACCGCACAAGATATGGACTTCTGCTATATCCATTTTGACAAAAGGGAAAACAAATTCAGAGACGTTAAGCAACTTGCTCAAGGTCACACTGCTATTAAGTGGTTTTGAACCCAGCAGTTTGAAACTAGTGTCTGCACTTTTTACCAGTGAGGCTGTCTTCTCTTGGGCACAGCTCTACACGCTCTCATATAACTCTCCATCCTTCCTCAGACTTCTCCCATGAGCTCCAGATTCTCACACACATCTCCCTCCTAAAAGACCCCCTCATCCCACCCTCAAATGCTCCAAGCATCTCAAAGGCCAACAGGTCGAACCATGAGCTTATTATCTGCCTCTCCCCAAATCCACCTCTCATCCCCAAGTCCCTGGCTCAGTGAAAGCCCTATCTAGTCACTCCCAGGAACCTAGACCCCTTCCTCTCCCTCACTCCCACATCCAATAAATCATCCTGTCCTAATAAATGTGTGCCTTCTAAATGGCTCCATGCTACCAAACCACCATTTTCTCTTGATCTGACTTACCTTTACCCTTCTCCTCACTGGGTTACCCTGTTTCTATTTACTTCCCGCAGCCATAGAATCCTCTTCTGGAAACATGAATCTGATCACAGCACATTCCACACACCCCTCCCTCTCATTCAAGCTTTAATTATTTGGTGTTTCCCTTTTGTGTTCTCAGAGTAAAGTCATAGTTACTTAACAGGGCATTAGATTTGCTCTATCTCCAAACACGCCACAAGTGATTAGACATACTTTTTTTTTCCTGCTCGGAGTGCCTTTTCTTCAATTGGAAAACTCCTATTCATCCCTCAAAACCCAATTCAGATAGCACATTTCCTTGGTCTTCTTTGGGACTCATCTCATCTTGGTCTTGGAACTTGTGGTGAACTCCTCCAATCTTCTAACCTCAGTTCAGAAAGGCGGCTGCTTTAGGTGAAGTTGATGCTGGGCTTAACCTTAGCAATTCCTAAGAAGTGGGCTGCCTCCTCTACACAGCAGTTAGTCCCATAGGAAGCATGGCAGCCCAGCTGAAAGTGCCTGGCCCAGAGTCTGGCACACAGTCAGCAATCAATAAGAGGTTACTGAATTGCTCTGCATTCTCATGATGCAGTCTGTTCCCCCAGGGACTGTGAGTTTCTCAACGGCAGGGCCCTGGCTGCAAGCTTGGTCCAAGCACACAGCAGTATCTGTCACACCGGAAGCAATCGCCACTGCTGCTGATACACTGCCACACAGGGGATTCCCACGACAGCCTCTGCAACCAGCTAGGGATGGACGGCCTCTTCCATTTTACAGGGAGTGAAACTGAGACTCAGGGAGAATGGGAGCTCCCCAAGGCCTCAAACCGGAAAGTGGAGGGGCTGTAGCGTGTGTCACAGCCTCTGTAGGAAGACGTCTGGGTCCTGTCTCCTGCTGACTGTACTGGACTTCCACAGTCAGGACTGACGAGAACAAGACTGGAGGGAGCACAGAGAGCAAAGCCGGCATTTTGCTGCACATAAACACAGTTCCCAAGGAAAGCAGCCAGGCTGCTCTTATCGCAATGCTCCCCCTCCCCGAAACCCCCTCCCCAAGTGCTTTACCAGCACCCAAACCTAGCCTCCTCCCCTAGAAGCTGGGACCCCACACACACGCTCACTCTGTGCACAAGGCTGACCAGAGGGGAGGCCAGGAGCTGCAGGAGGAAGGAGAGAGGAAGAAATTATATGAAAACTATTTCCTTTGTAAAGGGAGAAAAGAGGGAGGAGGAAGAGCAAGGAGAAAACAGAACTACAGAGATGTTTCCAATGACAAGGGGAAACTGCTGTCTCTTATACACATCTGTGCCTTTTCTTCAATTGGAAAACTCCTATTCATCCCTCAAAACCCAATTCAGATAGCACATTTCCTTGGTCTTCTTTGGGACTCATCTCATCTTGGTCTTGGAACTTGTGGTGAACTCCTCCAATCTTCTAACCTCAGTTCAGAAAGGCGGCTGCTTTAGGTGAAGTTGATGCTGGGCTTAACCTTAGCAATTCCTAAGAAGTGGGCTGCCTCCTCTACACAGCAGTTAGTCCCATAGGAAGCATGGCAGCCCAGCTGAAAGTGCCTGGCCCAGAGTCTGGCACACAGTCAGCAATCAATAAGAGGTTACTGAATTGCTCTGCATTCTCATGATGCAGTCTGTTCCCCCAGGGACTGTGAGTTTCTCAACGGCAGGGCCCTGGCTGCAAGCTTGGTCCAAGCACACAGCAGTATCTGTCACACCGGAAGCAATCGCCACTGCTGCTGATACACTGCCACACAGGGGATTCCCACGACAGCCTCTGCAACCAGCTAGGGATGGACGGCCTCTTCCATTTTACAGGGAGTGAAACTGAGACTCAGGGAGAATGGGAGCTCCCCAAGGCCTCAAACCGGAAAGTGGAGGGGCTGTAGCGTGTGTCACAGCCTCTGTAGGAAGACGTCTGGGTCCTGTCTCCTGCTGACTGTACTGGACTTCCACAGTCAGGACTGACGAGAACAAGACTGGAGGGAGCACAGAGAGCAAAGCCGGCATTTTGCTGCACATAAACACAGTTCCCAAGGAAAGCAGCCAGGCTGCTCTTATCGCAATGCTCCCCCTCCCCGAAACCCCCTCCCCAAGTGCTTTACCAGCACCCAAACCTAGCCTCCTCCCCTAGAAGCTGGGACCCCACACACACGCTCACTCTGTGCACAAGGCTGACCAGAGGGGAGGCCAGGAGCTGCAGGAGGAAGGAGAGAGGAAGAAATTATATGAAAACTATTTCCTTTGTAAAGGGAGAAAAGAGGGAGGAGGAAGAGCAAGGAGAAAACAGAACTACAGAGATGTTTCCAATGACAAGGGGAAACTGAGCAAGCAAAAATGTATGAGAAAATGTGTGCACAAGAAAGCATGAGGCTGCACATGTACACACACCCTTCCTAGGCTGTGCACAGGGGAGCAGTGAGAGTGTAAGCAAGCACACAGGCTGGGACATGGGCGTGCAAACACAGCAGGTTTTGGAGCTCTGGCTGCTGCACAGGCCCAAGTGTGCAAATGAGAGGGCACTGGGGAGACAAATGGATATGGAGTGGAGGTGGGGGTGGGAGGGTGAGCTGAGTGTGCAAATAGGGGGGTGTGAGTGTGTGGCCTGGGCTGGGGTTGCAGATGTTGGGGGGCTGTGCTTGGGGAGGCTTCCTGAAGCCCTAGGCTCATTCATACCATCAGGGAAAAACTGGGATTTTCTTGCTCCCTGAAGCAAGAGTTAATAAGGAGCGAAACACAGAATTTCCTGAGATTTTTCTGACAGAACCTTGCTCTGGATCCCACTGGATGCCATATGCCTCTCAAAAGATCCCTCGGCAGATCTCCTGCCTTCTCGGTGGATCCTTCACCACTGAGGATCCCCCTGGAAGCACCAGCCCTGGATCCTTTTCCAGGCCTCTCACCCCAATGCACTTCTCTGGATTCTCTGGTCAGATCCCACACCAGGTCATTCTGGGAGCCCGAGGGGACTCTTCATCACCAACACTTCTGCAGTCCAGACTCCCAGGCCTGCCCACTGGGGCCCCCAGGGGAATCCAGAGGGCCCTACCCTCAACTCCTGCCAGCAGTCTCCTTTCCACTCCACAGCTCAGACAGGTACCCGGCACCCACCCGCCAACCTGTTCCAACTTGGGGGCCCTGCACTGGGGGGTGGGGGGGTGTTGCAAAGAGGAGAAAAACTAGCCCCTCCCCCACCCTGGGGTGGAAGAACCAGAGGGGCAGCATTCCAGAGGAACGAGGAGGAGGTCTGGGTCTCTGCAAAGGGGCAGCAGAGATTCCAGTCCGTGGGAGACAGAGACATCAAGAGACCCGACAGAGACCCGGGAAGGGAGACTCAGAGATGGGGGAGGGAGCAGAAAGACCTGGGAAGAGAGAGCAGAAAGCCGGGAAGAGCAGAGAGAGACCCAGCGAAAGAACACAGACACCCAAGAGAGGGAACACAGAGACCCGGCAAAGAGCGCAGAGAGCCGGCAGCGAGAACACAGAGACCCAGCGAGAGAGGGCAGGGAGACCCCGGAGGAGTCGCAGACAGCNAGAGGAAACACCCCTTCTCCCATCTCCTGCCCATCCTTGACGGCCTAGCCCCTCCTGCTTCTCGCTGTTATCCCCTCTTTCTCTGAGTTCTCTAGCCACCACCCCCCAACCCCGCCCCGCATCTTACCTGGATCTTTTCCACCAATCTGTCCCTGCAACCTTAACCCTGGTTCCCTTCCCACCATTGGCCATTGGGCATTCCTGTCCACTCAGACATTCAGGCAAACATTGCTTTCACCTCCCACAACTTCCCCAGAGCATAACGTTTGAACGGAGTCCTCCATGCCACAAAACATGATGGATATTTCCCCCCAGCATTCATCTTACTAATCGTCTTGATTACTAAACTCCTAAAACATTAGCATCTTTGAGTCCCTTGACACCATACTCTCCTGGTTTGTCTCTTTGGTCTCCTTCTCAGGCTTCTTTGCAGGGTCACCTACTCCCTTAAATGCTGTGTTCCTCGAGCTCATTCCTAGGCCTTTCTCCCTCTCATTGTGGACCCTCCCTGGTGATCTCATCTGTGCTACAGCTTCGATTACCACTCATCTGCTGATGATTCACACCTTTATGCATCCAGCCTGGAGAACTTCCTGTCTACACTCCTGCCTGGGAGGATCCTAGCCAACAGCCTCGTCATCTCTACTTCCATCTCTCAGAGGACCTCAACCTGGACATGTCTGAGACCTGACACACGGTTCTCATTCTCTTGGGGTTCTCTGTCTTGGCAAATGGCACCATTGTCCACCTAATAGGCTAACCAGAATCCTAGGGACCATCCCCAGATCCTATTTACTTTACCTCCAAAGCACCTCTAATCTACCCCATTCTCTTCATCTCTAGCAATACTTCACTGGTCCAATCTACTGTTACCTTTTATCTGGACTCCTATGGTGGCTCCTAACCCACCCTGTAGTCTTATCATGTCACTCACTCCCCTTTTAAAACCTTCTAATGACTTCCCATTGCTCTGGGATGAAGAGCCAACTCCTTAGCAAGTACTAAACGCCCTCCCTTGCCCGCCTCCCACATCATCCAGCACCATGCTCCCCACGGCTCAGTGCCTTACATCTGCACTAGATTCCTTTCAATTCCTCAGACACTTGTGTCCCCACCTGCCCCAGCCACCAGGCCTTTGCACATTCTCTTTAAAAAAATATTTATTTATTTGGCGGTGCCGGGACTTTCTTAGTTGCAGCATGTGGGATCTAGTTCCCCCGTCAGAGATTGAAGCCAGGCCCCCTGCATTGGCAATGTGGAGTCTTAGCCACTGGACTCCAGGGAAGTGCCTGAAACATTCTTTGCAGAAGACTTTTCTACTCCATCACTTCACCTTTTCGTTCATTCTTCAATTTTTGGTGCAAGCATCATTTCCTTGGGGTAGCCTTCCCTGATGTAGGTCAGAGTTGTTTGTTTGACATTCTTACAGTGTCTTGTTTCTTCCACGTGTAATTATGCAAACATATCTCTCTGGGCCCCTCACCCCATCTGGAAGGTGGGTAGAGTCCATGGGGGTTCCCGGCCATGTGGGCATTGGGATTCATAAGTGTAGTAGGAGCTTCTGACCAAGACTTTGGATCCACACAGGTTTATACCACAGACACCTCCAGGTTTCCAAGGGCTCCCCAAAGCTGCCAGTGCCACCAGACACCCCAGGCTGAACTGGCCACACTCAGGACAAATCAGTTATGAGGGGCAGGCCAACCTTTGAAGACATGCTAGACCTGGCCTGAATTATGCCTGTGGCACTTACAAGCTACCTGGTCTTGGACAAATTACTTCTCCTGTTTAAGCCTCACTTTCCTCTTCTGTAAAAGGGGGACACTACTTACTTTGTAGCATTGTAGGAATGACATAACATTGTGTTTGTAAAGAGCGTCATCTGAGCTTTATATCACAGATTCTTGAAAATAGAAGCTATTTGATGATTATCAGAATTAGCACAACCAAGACTCTAATAGTATTGGTTTGGAGGACCATTTAAAAGCTAATCGCACTGGGGTCCCATATCCTAGTAATCCTCAGCTACTGTTTGAATGAGTGCCAGCTTCATCATCCATCAGCCTCCTTCTGCACTTCCTTTCTCCGGATCCTGCCGCCTCCTCAGCCTTTGCCTGTAGTCCTGTGGATACCCTCAGCCTCTTCAGAAGGCCTGCCTCCAATTTCTGCCTCACTGAGGACCTGGCAACTGTCTCCAGGGAAGCTGCCATTCTCCACAAGTGCAGACTAAGGAGGCAGGGCAGAGCCTTCCTGCTCGCGTAAGCCACGCCCACATCATTATTCCTTTCAACCTCATGGAAAAATTCCTGCTCATTTAAGGCTCATGCCATCTGGCTCTTAAAGTTCATCGATTCAACCAAGATTTATTGAGTTCTTTTCCCTCTTTCTCTACTGCCTTCTTTCTTAAAAGGCTTAGGTGACTTATTAAAAATATAAATGGGACTTCCCTGGTGGTCCAGTCGTTAAGAATCCACCTGCCGGTGCAGGGTACTCCTGTTCAATCCCTGGTCTGGGAGGATCCCACATTCTGAGGAACAACTAGGCCTGTGCACCACAACTCCTGAGCTCACGAGCTGCAACTACTAAAGCCTGTGAGCCTAGAGCCTGTGCCCTGCAACAAGAGAAGCCACTGCAAGGAGATGCCAGCATCACGACAAAGAGAAGCCCATGCCCACAGCAACTAGAGAAAGCCTGCGTGCAGCAACGAACACCCAGCACAGCCAAAAAAAAAAAAAAAAAAAAAAAAAAAAAAACAATCAATCAAAAAGAAAAAAAAAAAACTTAAAACAAAAA